>WJFF01000063.1:72402-87946 GCA_011800825.1 Fonsecaea pugnacius | reverse complement strand
CCCCCTCCTCCTGTTTCGACTTTGTAAGAGCACGGTGACAGGGCTGCTGGCGAAGCGGGCAAGCCTTGCCTCTGTCCTGGTCGTTTCTCGCCAGTCAGTCACCCAGCCATCGAGACAACTTGAGTGTAGCTTCCCTACCTGCGGCGATTCCACAAGACTCTCTCTCTTTTACAAACACACACTCGGGAGGCATAATTTTTCCCGAGCTACACCCGTCGGATCCTGAGGGTTTGTTCTCTTTTTGGAGAAAAAAAGGGGGGAATGGGGGAGATGGGGAGGGCATATCTCGGAATAACGAGTACGAGTACTCGGTACTGGTAAATGAATGGAAGTGCTGGATGCTATCCCGTAGGGAGAAACCACGTTTTTGCCCCAAACAGGGGAAACATAGCGGTTTACAATGTGGTCGGTACTGTACGATTCGACGAGTAGATGGTGGGAAAATGGGGAACGGGGTCTAGATCTCCAATTACACTTGCAAGTTAGTGAGCCAGGGACTTGGAGTCAGGAGTTCAGGGTCAGGGCCAGGACTTGACGTGGGACGGAGAGATAGAGATCTCTTTACCCCCTTATTGGGCTGGGTCAACAAGGTACTATAAGCTGAATAGCCTGTGATTGAAATACAAGACAAACTTGAAAAAATCGACAATGTCATTCAATCAAACGCTTTTGAGGCACAGTTCTCTGTCCCTGCTTCGCACTCGCACTCGCACTAACAATGGCAGTGGCAGTCTCAGTCTCGCTCTCATGCTCACGCTCATGCTCAATATCGTCCATCCAAATATCAACCTGGATCCAGACGCTTCAATCAGGGCTTCCCAGAGCCTATAAAAAACTCGTATGCTCGCTCTTTCCATGCTTCCCAATCGACGATCCCACAGACATCGCACAGACAAAACATCAAACCCTAAGCTTCACATCATCTCGTATCACTCATTACATTTTGACCCTTACAACACACACAGCAGAGAAACAATACGAGGTCCTGATCACAACTCTCAAGCGGCTCGCCGAAAGCCAACGACGGGGTATCTTCCAGAAGACTCAGCAACAAGGAAAGACAAGAAAATCCATCGATTCCCATTCATATCCGAGTCGTCTCGTACACAGCACCCTCGAACGAGGCATGGAGTGTGGTCAACCCGCGCTCCAAATCTCCATGCGTTCATGCGCTCGTTGTGCTGTTGCCCAGCTTATCTCATGGCGGCTACCATCTCGAGGCCGCCTAAGGCTTTCCGTATCGTATGCTCCGTTCTAATTCTTGTTCCTGCCAAGCATGGCAGTTCATAGTTTTCTCCTCCCTCACTCAGGTAGTTGCGAGTGGTGAGGACGACTTCTCCAGGTAGAGATAAGAAGTAAAGGTTGGTAAGACAAGGAGAGTCCATCTTTTTTCTTGCTTCGAGAACAGTTGTTCTCTTAGGCTGTGCCAATCCGTATTGGCACGACCGCAATGCGTTTGGAAATGAAAGAAACCCGCAAATCTAAACAGCGACGACGCCTGGATCCGCAAACACCTCCGTACCCAAATGGCAGAGAGGAGACCTGGGGTTGCGTTTCAACACTAATCATTGTAGAAGAAGTGTTCCCCTGTTCTTGCATCGTAATAAAGCTTTCTTGTCTCCCTTCTCTCTCTCCTGAGATCTCTGTCGTCGTAATATTCTCGTTCTCCTGTCAACTCGCGCTGCCTCTTGGCCTGCCTAAGCTCGTCTTCTCGGAGTTCCAGCTCCCTCTCCCGAGCAGTTAGTTGTTGTTCGCGTCGACTCAAATGGTCCTCGAGGACCCGGTCACGCTGATAGTCCTCGACTCGGATACTTTGGCGATCGAGTTCGTCGCGAATGTAAACATCGCGTTCATCCTCTGTATGATGATAGTGAACAATTGGCATGGCTGACTCATGAGTGGTGTAGCGACGAATGGGAACGAAATCCGGCTCCCTCGATCGTCGAGTCAAGTCGCGGTGGACGATCTGCCTATCTTCAGGGATGGGCGCTGTCGCTTGTCGCATGAGTCGGGGATGGCGTTCATGGCGGGTCTCAGACGGCCGTTGGTCATACACGACGTAAGAGTTTCGACGTGGTATTGCTGGCACGATAACCTGTTGCTCACCATGATATGGTCGTTCGACATAGGACTGTCTCCTGCTTGGGCCGGGGTGGTGCTTCTTATACACAACATCGGGGCGACTCTGGCTATACACCAGGCTTCCTCGGCGAGGGACCCCTCCAGGCGTGCCGAGAGAAGTATTGGAGCTTTCTGCGTACTCGGCGACAAAGCCATAATGGCTAGTATCACTGTTTTCCGAGGAGGCATACCCTCCGTCAAAATACTGCTGAGTATGCTGGTTTGGGAAATGTACAGACTCTCGGCGCCGAGACTTGGAACGAGTCTCCACCGGCACCCTGTGCCGAGAATGAGACCTTCGGGCATCCCCGTCGACAACGACTACGGGGTGCTCGTGTGGCGATTGTCCTCGACGGCCACGATGATCGGCTGTGCCCTCAACGAATACGGCGTCCACAGGAGCAGGGTCCACGGCTTCGGTGGCAAAATCTTGCACTTCAGGCACCACATAGACACCATCTTCGTCATGTACACCACCCCTATCTCGCGACTTGCTGCGAGACTTGCTGCGCTTCTTCTCCGCCTTGTCCTTCTTCTGCTCGGGTTTGGACCCCAATGGCGTCTCTCTCGCGATGTATGGTGGAAGGTTAGCGTTATTGAAGTGCATGGGACCAAGCTCGTCTCGGGGAGTTCCGTCCGCCTCAAAAAGCGGCAGGTTTGCGACAGGGTCCTCCAACTTGTCGAGAACCGAATCTTTCCTTGCACGACCATAGTTGTCGTTGACGTGTCTCTTCTCTCGGACGGCTTCGACTTTTCTCACCTTCTCGCCACCATATGACTTGGCCCTTGATCTTGACCTGTCTCTACTTCGGGCTAGAATGACATCCATCTCCGGAACTTCCATTCTGCCCTTTCTGGTCTGTACTCTTTTGGACTTGATATAGACCACTTCCCAACGGGCATCTCCTGCCTCTTGGTCATTGGTTTTCCGGACCACTTCATCAAGCATGCTTCGACGGAGTGTGGGCATACGAGTCAGCTGGTCTAACACCGGGCCGTCGCCACCTTTGCCCCTCCTGGCCTTCCGCTCAATCTCGTCCACCGGGGCATTGATGGGTTTTTTGACACATGAGCTCCAATCGTCGCCGCGCTTGGACAGGCGATAATATAGATAATCTTGTGAGGTAGGTACAACGTCAGCAGATCGAACCCGTTCCGCGCGAGGGCGGATCTCTCCTAGGTCATCTTCCATCGTCATTCTGTCAAAGCGTTGCTGGACACTTGGCGCCCTCTCTTCAACAAAAGCAGGCTCTTCGACGAAGCGATCGTCGAAGTGCTCTTCATACGGGTCGCGAAGAACACCAATATCTGGATCGACTGGAGCAAAATGGTGGTCAGGTGGAATTGGTGGTTCCATAGTTGCGGGTAAGGAAGCCGCAAAGCTGGACAAGCCAGGCGCAGTCTGTTGCGTGTGAGGATGCGTCTTGTAGGAGATACTTCGAGTAAACAGACGGTGTGCAGGAAGAACGGAAAATCTGGTGGGGCAACGCAACGGGGAATGGGTCAATGATATGCAGCGGCAATGGAACGTAAACGGAACGCCAGAGGAACGCCAGGTAGACTCAATCGAGCTTGCAATTCGACAGAGTGAATGCTCGACCAATGGTTCAGTCAGCTGAGTAGCTCCGGGTTCTGTTTGAGTCAAGGGAGGAGGGAAGGGATTCGTAGGTGGAGGAAATCAAGTTATCCCCAACTGGTGTGGAAGAACCGCCCTTTTTCTCAGTAGGTAGGAGACTTAAGAGAATGCTCGTGATGGTTGCCTTGCAGATCGAGCATGGGCAGCATTGGCTTCTCATCCAAGGGCCGCTTCAGAGCCATACCTCTCTTGGTGGCATTAGCTCTGAGGAACGGGAACGTGCGGGACATGATTTGCGGGGCCCTTGGGAGGCTGCAAGCAGAGGAATGAACGAGAGAGGACAGGGTCAGTGCTTTGAAACGGCGGTGTCGCTACTCCTTCGTTGAAGGGTATGCAGGAGGTGCAGTAGCGTGGTTAGGGAGAGATTGAAATGGAGGATGATGAGAACGAATCAGAAACATCTGTCTCACGGTCAGTCATGAGCATACGGGGTATCTGTGATCATGGCAGTCCAGGCCATGTTCGGTCATCATCGCAGTCGGGCGCGTAAGGATTCGCCTGGCAGGGCTTGTTGAAATAGGAAACAGGGGCCGCAAAAGATGGCGGCCATTGCTAGACCAAGTGAAGCAGCATGGGAGAAGAGGAGGAAGAGATTAAAACCGCCACCACCAAGACTGGACTACCGAGTACTGCCTTCGCTCACTGCCTGCGCCTACGCCTGCGCCTCCACCTCAAAAGTTCCTCCACGTGACATTTCCCCTCCTTGCATGATGCCAAAGCCTCTTCGACAACGAGCTTCTCTGGCACCAGACGCCCACGAACAGATTATTCTCAATTCTAGTATGCGTCATACAACAAAGTTGTTGGTGATGGGACGAGGCCGACCACGCTTCGTCCCGCACGGAAACACGCGAACTCAGTGACATTCTTTCTGCTCAGAACAATTCGTCCACACCACCACTTCGTATTGTCAAGACCACTAACTGTTTTTGACCACTAGACTTGACTCAATAGTGCTGACCCTGCTGCCCTGTCTGCTCAAGGTGCACCCCGAAAACGTTCCGGTAATCGATTTCCCGACTACACAGTACAAACATCGAGATGGTGTGGAATGCGCTGGCCAACCTAACCCCGTCTGGTTTCCCATGCCGTTGACGCGGGACGCAGTACTCGGTACTTTCCTCCTCTCTACAGCCAGTTACCTGGCATCCTGTCCTCGAGTCCATCGAGGAGAAAGTCCTGTGCTTTGTCTCGTCTTTCCATACCATTTCAGGCCATGTCGTAACAGGGCAATCTCTCTCATTGGCCTCCGAAGATTCCACCTTATAGGGGAATGCCCTGTATCCTGCGCGACATAGCACGTCAAAGGATCAAGTGCGCAGGCGGGCGAACCGGAATAGAAGAGGGCGTTCATGCAAGTACTTCGTGACGCCCGATCGCAAGAGAACGAGTTCCCAGATCTCTCGCCTCACTTTCGTACTGTGCATGTCCATTTCTTCGCGAACACTCAGTTTGGTTGGAAGAGAAAGGGAAGCGACTAGAGAGAACGAGGCAGTAGGCTTGAACTTGTGATGGTGGATGTTATTAGGGGTTGGCTATCGATAAAACGTATCGTTCAGATGACGCGAACCTCTTTCTGACCCAACATGGGGGCAATGATCGTCGCCGTCAAAACTCCTCGCTCTGTGTGGGCACTGAAATGCTACCCCCAGCCTGACAAACCGGATGGCCGCAGATCCCTATCGACGCCCTTTTCAGAGACCCAAATTCTATGTACAATCGGCTCTGTTGCGTCGGTTTGGTCGAAAATTAGTTGTCCCAAATCTCAAATCGGAGATTTTGCAATCGCTTGCATCCCTGCTCATTAAGTGTTGTACACATATGCGTCCATGTGCCAGACTGAGTTGACTGACGAAAGTCATTCTGCGGTCGAAACGTTATCGCAACGGTACCTTGACATCTTGAACGCCACGTTTGATGACTTCTTCCAAGCTCCATCGAGGTGTGACCACCAGTGACTTGGCGACTTTGTCGTGCTTTTCCAGACGTTTCCGGCTTTGTTCCATCTCCCAAGTCACACCTTCCGGCAGCGGAGGAGCACCGCCAGCGATGCCGCTCGCAAACTTGAGCTGTAGGACATTGCCAATCTCGTCGCATGCGGCAAGGAGTCGGTCGAGATCGTCCTTGTTATGTGCAGCCGAGATGCAAAACCGAGCTCGTGAGGAGATCAGAGGTGTAGCAGGGTATCCAACAACGACAACCGAAATCTTGCGCTTGAGCATCTCGTGAGAGAAGGCGGGCATCTTGGCTGGATTGTAGAGCATGAGAGGAATGATTGGCGAATCGTCATGACCGTAGACGATGAACCCGAGACGCTTGAGACCCAGTCGAAGATAGCGGGAGTTGAATGCGATCCTCTGTAATCTCTCCTCACCCTGGCCCGGCATGAGCTCGCCGTTGATGATTTTGAGAGCGGCAATAATCTGTGCAAGCACCGCGGGAGCAGGAGTCTCGCCATAGACGGTGCCGGCGTTGGAGAGTCGTAGCTTTTGAATGGCAGCTTTGTCACCAGCTACATATCCTCCATTGGCACCGAATGATTTGGTCAGAGTGCCCATCAGAATGTCCACTTCCGCTGGGTGGATCCCAAAGTAGTCACAGACACCTCTACCTCGCGGCCCCAAAGCGCCAATCGAATGGGCCTCGTCAACAAAGAGGTTGAACTTATATCGCTTCTTTAACCTGACGAGACCTGGAAGATTGCACATGGTACCTTCCATCGAATATAGGCCCTCCACAACAACGAGGATCTTCTTCCAAGGTCGATGTGTTCGCGGCTGTCCTTGAGAAATGGCCTCACGGAGCTTGCCCTCAAGATCCTTCATGTCGTTGTGCTTGAACGACGCAATCATCGCCCCGGAAAGCCTGGAACCAAATCGGATTGATGCATGGTTGAGTTCGTCCGAGATGATCAAGTCACCCTTTCCGACCAGGGCAGGGAAAATGGAGGCATTGGTACCGAAACCCATCGAAAAGACCATTGCAGACTCTTTGCCAACGAATTCGGCGATGAGATTCTCGCAGTCGATAGCCAGCTCAGACGTACCCACCTCGCTTCGCGAACTAGCTGTTGAAAGCCCACACCTCCTGATTGTGTCTTCGACGAAATCGGCACAGGGTCCTTCGGATTGCGCGAAGCCTAGGTAGTTGTAGGAACTCATGTTCAAAGTTTCGGTTGTGGTGCCTGTCATGGTAAAATGCACGTTTCCATCATCCGACGTTCGATCTAGCAAATTAATGTATCTTCCGGGAACTCCGGTGGTAGGTCTGTTGAAACAGTCGTTGATGCGCATCTTCAGTCGTCGGACGTAGAAATTATCAAAATCACTGTTGAGGGCCGCATAGCCATTCCGTGCCTTCAGGTGTCGGTAATTGTCTTCTTTCAGCTTCATGCCAAAAAAATCTCTAACGTGTCCGAATATTATGAGAATCAGATAGGAAATGTATGTCGTCAAAAGATAGTAGTAGGGAGGTTCGTCCATGATCGGTTCAGGAAACTCGCCCCCCGGGTGTCGACTCGTGTATCTGTGAGACTGGGAATTCAAGGGCCCGAACTGGGCATGTTGTCGAGCCAACTTTCGCGTCTCAGCCGGAGAAGGCGGCTGGAAAAGAGTGGTTGGTGGTTCGTCCATATTTGCAGAGTCTGCACGCGCCGTTGACAAGGAGATGCTAGGGAGCGAAAGCGAGGGTGTGCTTATTGGGGGCGAGCCAGAAGCCAGAAATGCCTGTTCCTGGGCTTTGCTGGCTGCCAACAGCGCAGCAGCAGCCGACTGAGCTTCTTTTGTCTTTGGTGACGCGGAAAAGAACTGTGCGATTTTGTTTGCTTTTTGAGAGGTCTTGTTGACGAGGCTGCCGCCCTTTTCAGACGGCGAAAAGGACGGCCAGGGGGTCGGAGGTGAGCTGCTTAGGAGGGAGCCGGATACTCGACGAGGCATGGCCAAAAGGATCGTGTCAAGAGCTGCTCAGTATGTTCACGACAACCGTTTCTTCGTGATAGACACCGACGTTTTGTGTAAGCGCAACAAATAGGAATGTCTTCGAGTTCCTCCTTCTTTTTCTCCAATGGATAGCGTGGACAGTGTGGCGGTGTAGAGAGAGGAGAAAAGGGAAAGGTTTTCGAGAGGAGAGGGGCTCGGCAGCAAATCCTTGTACAGTTGCTTGCGAAGGAGGTTGGTCGAAAGAGGTGGTCGACAGATGTGAACTGGAAGAGTAGGAGGGGGATACCGCAGTAGAAATTTGACTGCCAGTGCCCGATAGAAGCTCAGATTGCCGCTGTGATTTTCCCGCCGCGCTTGTAACAAGGAATCATCAGTTGGTTGAGCGTATGACGAAGAGGAAACTCAGCGCCGGTGTGACCGGATGACTGAGATATTCCGCCCTGATCCGCCACGCTGCGGTTGGACACGAAGAGCTTGTCCCTTGCAGGAACCGCCCGCCCTCAGCCGCAGGACCCGATGTCTTTTTGCGGAGATCAACGATGATCGGGAAGCCAGAAGTGTGCGATATAAAGTTGAGGAAAAAGGATGCAGAACAGGAAGAGAGACGAGGGTAAAGCGAGCAGAGGTGCACACAACACGAAAACGACGCGAAGCTCGAAACAGAGAAAGATTTTTGCTGACAAGCCCCAGGTGGTTCGATTGAGAGGATTGGAACCCTTTCGGGGGGCTGGCGCGAAATTACAAGTACACCTGGATAGCCTGTCGGCGTTCGTTTCAACGAAGACCGGACCCAGGGGTGACGGAAGGGGGAGCCTCGTAGGCGCTATGCGCCCGTGTGAATAGGGGGCAACAGGGGCAACAGACGGCTAAACTCAAACCTAAGAGGGGGAAGTGGCCCCGAAGCGTGGTAGAATTTGCAGATAGATTGCACCCAGGCCTCATTGGCTGAATAGTTCTGGCGGAGTCACACTAAACCAGATATGGCAACTTGGCATCATCGTGCAGAAATATTGTCGGTGACTGATCATTTTAGACGGATATCTGCTCTTGTATCTGGTTTCCTCGCGAGCGCCGAGTAACGATGGGCGAATTCCCGACATGATATCAACGTGGACAGGGGAAGGTTCCCAAGCTACGAGTACCTGCTCATAATTTTTCTCAAGAGGATGGGCTAGACCGTGCACAACACTCCAGCTATCGAACTCTGCTCCTTCGTGATCACTTACCTCGTAACACACTTTTTCCCCATCTTTCATTCGACCTTGTCTTTCAGTGGACAGGGCTGCTTATCAAACCTGCCGTACGAGCACAATGACGCTGGTCGGAATGAGTCCTGGTGGCCGGACAGAATTCCGTCAACGACGGCCAACGGTCAGATTGTCGCTGCCCGCCGAGGCTCGTAGCAAATCGGAGTTTTGGCGGCCATTCGTTTCTCCAAACAAAATCGCAGGCTAGTCTCTTTTCAACGACTATTCACAACATTTTCTTTCCTCTCACCAAATTGCCTGGAATGGCTACAAACGGGACAGAAGGTGAGTCCAAGGACTGTGTAGAGCTCTGGAGACATCCTCGTTCCGAGTCGACAGAATTTTACGCTTTTCAGCAGCATGTCGCAAACAAATTCGGCGTGTCTACAGCCTCTTACCATGACATTTGGCAATGGAGTGTGGACCACCCCAGTGCTTTCTGGGAGGAGGTCTGGCACTATACAGGTATCAAGGCCAACAAGCAGTATGACTCTGTAAGTTGTACCCTGGCATCACAGATCAATTGGCGCCAGCTGACATGTGTCCCAGGTGCTGGATGAATCGGCTCCCATGTTTCCCAAGCCTGCCTTCTTCCCTGGTTGCGAATTAAACTTCGCTGAGAACCTGCTGTTCCCTCGTTCGAATCCTCCTGATGATGCTCTTGCTATTATCGCGGCTACGGAGAACACACGTGAGCGGGTGACATGGTCGGAGCTGCGAGAACGGGTGCGCAAGTGTGCTGCGGCAATGGAGAGACATGGGCTCAAAAAGGGAGACAGAGTTGCAGGTTATCTGGCCAACCACTCCAACTCGGTGGTTGCTATGCTAGCGGCGACTTCCCTAGGTGCGATCTGGTCGGGCGTCAGTCCAGACACAGGCGTACACGCCGTTCTCGACAGACTCCGCCAAATTGAACCAGTGATTCTGTTTGCCGACAACGCGGTCACGTACAACGGCAAGATCCATGAGACACATGCCAAAGTATCGCAAGTGATCTCAGCCTTACCGTCAGTAAAGAACATGGTCATTTTCGAAACCGTTCCCGGCCACCTATTTGACATCTCATCTATAAACGGAAATCCGGACACAGTCGTCGAAACATATTCCTTCTTCCTGGCCAAGGGTGATGTATCACGACCACTCCGCTTTACTTACCTCTCCCCGGATCATCCTGTCTACATCCTGTACTCTTCCGGCACCACTGGCGTTCCCAAGCCTATTGTCCATGCATCACTTGGGACTCTCCTGCAACACAAGAAGGAACACCAGATCCATTGTGATGTCAAACCACTCGAGAAGGTGTTCTACTTTTCTACGGTGACCTGGATGTGAGTCTTCCCTCAGACGCTAGTAATATACTTGCTGGGATTTTGTTCTACACTCCGCCGTCCACGCTCCCTCTTTTTCGAATGCTAACATGATGAATGCTAGGATGTGGCACTGGCTCGTATCAGGCTTGGCGAGCGGAGCCACCATTGTGCTGTATGACGGTTCTCCATTTCATCCGCACAAGGAGATGAGCATGCCACTTCTGATTGATGAGCTTGAAATCAACCACTTTGGCACCTCCGCCAAATATCTGTCCGTCTTGGAACAGTCTCAGACATTGCCTAGAGAGGCATCTCCTCAAAGTGCCACTCTCAACTCTCTGAAGTCTATCTTCTCTACTGGCTCACCCCTGGCGCCCAGTACTTTCGCATACGTCTACAAGAATTTATCTCCTCCAGCCCCTCATCCAGGTATACTTCTTGGTTCTATAACAGGAGGAACAGACATAATTTCCCTGTTCGGCGCTCCTTGTCCAGTGTTGCCGGTGCACTCTGGCGAAATCCAATGTCGTGGTCTCGGTATGGCGATCAGGGCTTTCTCCGCAGATGGCAAAGATATCACATCGACTGGCCAAGCAGGAGAGCTCGTCTGCACTGTCCCGTTCCCTTGCCAACCGTGCATGTTCTGGCCGCCTGGCCCAAGCGGCGAAAAGCGATACAAGTCGTCATATTTTGAAGTCTTTACTGATCCCAAAACAGGCCATCCGATCTGGCACCACGGCGACTTTGTCCGCTTCAACCCCTCGACAGGTGGTATATGGATGCTGGGCAGATCCGACGGTGTACTCAATCCAATGGGTGTCCGTTTCGGCTCCAGCGAGATCTACAACATCCTTCTCAAGCATTTCAGTACAGAAGTCGAAGATGCGCTATGCATCGGGCGAAAGCGCGAGCAAGACACGGATGAAGTTGTCGTGCTATTTCTCAAAATGGCCGAAGGCCAGTCCTTCTCCCAGGACTTGGCACAAAATATCCAGGCTATGGTACGGAAGGAATTAAGTGCACGTCATGTACCGAAGATCGTGGACGAGTGTCCCGACATCCCGGTCACAACAAACGGCAAGAAAGTCGAGGGTGCCGTCAAGCAAATTTTGAGTGGTATGCACATCAAGACAAGTGCAAGTGTGGCGAATAGCGGCTGTTTGGATTGGTACCGGGAATGGGCAAAAACACATTAGATCACGACAAAAGTTCTCATTGTTTTGCAAGGAATTACGAGGACGGGTTGGTCTTTCAGCGCGTCGGCAATGGCTAGTTTATGAATAGATATTAAGGCAGACACGTCAACGGCCCGGGGATTGAGACGCCTGGGATTGTCTCAGGTATTATTGGGGATATCGATCTGAACATTAAACCATGGCTCAAGGAACGGCTTGATACAAAAGAAGGCGCGGGACCATAGACTGAGGGCGGTAGCAGAACGGGTACGATATCAATTCACGTCTTTGTTCAGAAGCGGAGACGGGTGCAATGGTTAGTGAGCTTTCTCCGCACCATGTTTTCCTATGAATGTTCCAACCATACATGAGTTATCAAGTATTGAGTACCCTAAAAGGACATCCATCTGGCTCTGATAGCGGCCAAAAGGGGCTACGAGGCTGATCTCGGATATCGCCATCCGAGGCCAAGAAATTATGAGAATCTTTCTTCCAACCTCAATGTTCACTCTTTCTGTATGTGATGCAGAACAAGATGCCAGTAGTGATCGAAGATACGATTTTCGTCAGCTCGCCTTAGAAGATTGACGAGCTTCTGGGGATTGACTGACTATTCCTGCCACTGACAAGTTACCAGGAAATTTTGAGGTGTGTTACGCGGCAAGGAAAGTTGACCCATCGATCGATATTCCTTTGTGACGAGTGCGGGACACAGCATGACGGTAGCTCAACGGCGTGGTATCAAAGGCACCACATTGGGCCCTGGAATCCCCTGTTGCAAAGCCCTTCGGGTCGCGGGGACCACGCACGGGGAACTATGAGCGAGCCGGTGGAAGAACACACACCTACCTTTAAACACCGCGACCGCCGACATGCACTCTCCTGCGGCGGAGAACAGATGGTCCAGGCTGCATCACCAGGGCTTATAATATAAAGATGAAGCAGAAGAACCTAAAAATGGCAGATATCAAAGCGACAAGCCAGGGGAAGAGTATGTGGCAGAGCTAGTACACCGGGGCAGAACACAGGGTAAACCTGCGCCATGTCGAGCAAAATTCTGGATACCTGATCGACCCACCCAAACGATTTGGCCAAGGCCTGTGTTGTGGTAATATATTTTATTCGGACGGAATTCTCTCCAATATTCCTAATATCTATCCCGGGTTTCGACCTCCCGATGGTACACACCGAGTGAACCACATGAAGGAGCTAGTTGAGGCGTGAGGGTGTGGCCACCAGATATGGGACAGTTTCTCTTGGGGGTTACGAGAATCCTAGAAGGTAACTACCCTGACCCTGCAAGCTACCCAGAGAGGTAGCCCAGTCATCCCTATAATGACTGGGGGTTCCGCGACCAAATACAGCTTCCCTAAGCGTGGGTTGTCTGAGGCCGGAGAGAACCTGACGAAACGGCGGGAAAAAAACCCTCCTATACAACTGGAGGGTTTCCCTCGACCTGAACCTCAACTCCCACCGGGGAGTTGGGCTTCAAGGTTAGAGTTTTTGTCGGATATGCTGAAGAACTATCTGTGTGTGTGTGGATGTGGAAAAGTCTAAGCAAGGACTTTTTCTTCTGGCCCCCAGCGAGATTCGAACACTTACAGTTTATTTATTTTTATAGGGGAGTGAGTAGGCTAGCACGCGCAGTGTGAACACCTAACTCTACCTTGGCGCTGGAGTTACCAGCATAAAGCGCGCACTTAGTAAGTCCCTGGGGATCAATAAGCATCAATCTCTACTCGGTGCATTCGCTTCCTACAAGTCAGCCACTACACCTATTTGCTCGTGCTGCCCTTCGTCTCTAGTATTAGGTCTATTACCAGCCTTATGGACTCAAGCTCAAGGTATGTTAGAGATAGTGCGGGGTTATTTATCGTAGAGTGAACTTGTAAACATTCCTTAACGGGGGCCTTATAATTGTGGGCGCTGTGGGGGGGAATGAAATGGGATATATCTCTGATTGGTATGGCGAGCCTTGTCTGGAGTTCGACGAGGCTGCACTGCCTTGTAGTTATGTAAGTCGCACCATAAAGCGGCAGGACCAACCGCGGCACAATCGCCTGCGATATTATTACAGGATGGATGGACAAAGACTTGCCACTCTGGAACTGCGCCATCAGTTAATTACCATTTCTTCATCATCTGTCCTGTGGGTCACATCCCCAAGCCTTTGAAGGTATTAGAGACTTGTTCGAGCCATTTATTTCTGGGTTTAACCATGAGCTCTGGCTCTTTCTGTCCTCCTGTCTCCTTTTCTCTGCACCCCAGACTGCTCCCCATACCACAGCCGGTCCGCCACTCACCACACGATCGTTCTCAACAGCTCCCCCCACAGCCTATACGCCGATCTTCGCCCAGGCTCTTCCGCGACTTCTTCAATGCTATGCCAGATAGTGCCTCACGCAGG
Source organism: Fonsecaea pugnacius (assembly GCA_011800825.1). Taxonomy (NCBI): domain Eukaryota; kingdom Fungi; phylum Ascomycota; class Eurotiomycetes; order Chaetothyriales; family Herpotrichiellaceae; genus Fonsecaea; species Fonsecaea pugnacius. Next base: position 74,112 of record WJFF01000063.1, on the reverse strand, counting down.
CAAGCTACCCTCCCTCGTCCCGTGCCCAGTCACCAAGACACTTTCCACGACGTGAATCTGAATCGCGCCCTCGAAAACGCGAATCGCGCCATCCAAACCGCGCAAGAAGCCTTCCAAGAAGCCAGAATAATACAGACAGACAGCGAGGTGCCCATTCAACTACTGGACTCGACGGCGCAGACCGACACCTCTCCACGAAGATCCGACAGTTCACCTTCGGCCGAAAGCCATTACATCTCCCAGACCACACATCCTCACGATCCTTCCTTTGCCTATCGATACACACCCTTTGGCAACCTTGGCGAGCCTGTCTACGGCCCTCGCACCCTCGATCACAATCTCCCTGGCATCCCTGCAGGCTTCGGACTTTGGTCACCCAATTCTGCATTTTACCATCGTGTGTACCCTAATCCCCCACTCGTTGACCCTGACGGACGGCTACCGCCAGTCTTGGAGGAAGAGGCAATAAATCGTCAACGAGAAAACCACCAAAATTGGGTGCGTACTCAAGCTAGAAGCAGTCACCGTCGGCGCATGGAGCAGGAACAAAGCCAAAGCCAAGATCTTCCACAGGTGGCCATGTCCCCTCCTTCCTCATCTCTGAGGAGCACTACCACTCGGTCTTCTCAGGGTCACCAGTCATCTACGCCAGGCGGTGAGACGGATGATCCCTTGATCGAATCTGTGGATTTAACAACTGTTAACGACGCTGACACTCTATCCGCCGCTCTTGCAAAACAGAGACAAGATGCCATCTTGGCTCAGAACCTAGGGACGGAAAGCGGCCGCACTGCACTCACCGCGTACAAGTGCCCTGTGTGCATGGATACACCCACCGATGCAACGTCTACGGCCTGCGGACATGTCTTTTGCCACCGCTGCATTCTTGATACTCTGAAGTGGTCTTTTGCATCACGAAGAGCAAATGCGCCGGCATCTCGGAAGACCAGAGGCGTGTGTCCTGTGTGCCGCAAAACTTTGGATATGAAGGATACCGCGGGAATTGGCAGAGGTTTGATTCCACTAGAATTGAAGTTGATGGTGAAGAAGCGAAAACGCGAGGACAGCCCGGAAGAGAAGGCTAGGGAGAAGGGCAAGGGCAAAGGGAGGTCTTTGGCCAATGCAGAAACATTGAGCGATGGAGAGGGGGATGAGAACGGCAAAGAGAGTGGCTCCCGGCCGACAAAATCAGAACGTGAGACCACAGACGATGCATTTTGGGGCACATACATTCATGATCACGCCTAGACGGCTTGAATTCGGATATGGACGGGGGCTCCTATCTGGGTGCATTATTCGAGCATAGCCTGAGATGGCTGTGTTCAGACATGGGAATGGTTTGGCTATGTAGATTGCCAACCGGGCAGCATGGACTGTTACTGCATTGTACTGGATGGGAAACTCGACACGGCCTTATGTTTCTGCACCTTTTTTTTTTTCTTTTGATGATACCCACGAGATGATTTCGACTTGCGGCGTTGGGACGAAGTCGGGCTTATCTCTAGATTGAGTCTTTAATTTGAAGAATCGATAGAGATCGAATTCCAGATGATACCTACCAGATCCATTCTACGGGGGGTTGAAACAATATCGTCAGGGTTTCCTAAGTACCTGCTCTGACTCCGAGGGGAGGGACATGTGTTGCACACAATTCACCATGCATGATGGACGCCAGACTAGCACTAGCACTAGCCAGGGCGTTGGGACTGC
>WJFF01000063.1:27969-42209 GCA_011800825.1 Fonsecaea pugnacius | reverse complement strand
CCTCCTTCCACAGGGGCTTTTTCAGATCCTCAATCAAAGACCGGATAGCGCCCTTCCTCCGCTTCCGTTGCCGTTGCCTTCGCTGGCGTTCTGTTATGATCCTTGTCCGAAATTCGGACTCGGCGTCAACAGATTCCAAGTCCTCCTTGTCGTCGGCTTCAGAATCGGACTCGAATTCGTTGTCCTCGATGTTGATGAGCTTCTGCAAGGGAAGGATCATGTAGGTATGATCACTGTACCAGTCGACCTTTGTGCGATTTTTGGTATTGAACAAATCCTCAATGGCAAGCCGGTGAAGATGTTTGTGATTTCCCAGTACTCGAATCACGTCCCAAGACAGCCCATTGACATTGATCCACCGGACATCAGCCCATTCTGGAGCGCCTTGCTGAAGGAATTCTTCAATGTTGTCATTGTCCAAATCTGTTGTAGAAACCGCCTCGTTGCTGAAGTCCACCACCGTAATCTCACACCGTTGATTTAATTTCTCCATTTGCGCAGCATCGGCAGGTGTTGTGCCACCCAGACTGTACGGAGGAGCTGGGTCGCTGGTGTCTATGCCTGGCTCCTGCCCAGGAGTCCATCCCGTGGTTCTGCCCATTTCGCCTGCGCCATACAAAACATTGGTCTCTGCTCGACCCCTCCTCCGCAGAGACCTTACTGAGTATTTGGAGACCCCGGTTTCGCTGCGATGAAGGTTCGGCGTATGCGGTGCGCCCTCTCCATCGTGGTGATGGTGTTCCGTGTTATCCCGGATACGGATATGCGGCGAGTGATTCTCCAGGACGACCGAGTTCTGAGCCTCCAGGTCCTCCTCATGACGCCCGCGGTGGCCATGTTCTCGCGAGTGGCGGGCTAAGGAAGTTTCGGATTCACCGACAGAGTCGAGGGATGTGCGCTTCGAAGAAACCACGACATGGGCAGGATGGGTCACCATTTTGAGCTATGGGTGGAAGGTCCCCAGGAGCGGGACATTTGGCAGGATAGAAGAGAAAGGTACAGCATCGACACAAGAGTTAGGGAGAGGAGAGTGAGATCAAAGGGGTGAAATAGAGCGACAAGGTCATGAAGCGCAGTGCTGAAGGATCAGCTGAAAAGAAATGCCGCCCCCAGAAATAAAATTCCCATACCGCGATGGATGGGGAGAGGCGCCGTTAGGGAGAGGGGAACTTGTGGTACCAGGGGAGTGAGGCCAATGGTACCAATGGCATGTTTGCATGTCTAACGCGCCCCCATAGCCTAAGCTTTTAGGCGGTGAAGCTATCCCTTAGGGGCGCATGGGGTTCCAAGTGCTGCACGTAGCGCCCCCTACGAGCAGATCTAGGCCGTTCTGAGTGGGCACCAGCAATGACGTTCTTATCTAGGTCACTGACCTCGTCACACAATGGTCTCAACCACTGTCTCATGCCAATAGGAGTCCACAGTGAACTTCCCCTGAAAGGCTACTCGTATCATAGTCTGATATTTTCATCCGCAAACTCGCCATCGGCGCATTGCAAGGCGTGTTATCGCTGTTACAGCGGACAGCGGCACCATTGCCAAATACGAATCAACACTAACCATGTAGAGCAAGTCGTCGGCTATCTTTCCCAGACCAGCCATTCCGCATTATCGTTGCCACTTTGAATCGCAAGGCTGAGTCACCTAACGTGGAATTGATATCCTGGACAGAGTGTTCACACCCTGGTATTAACCACCACTCATGCCTGCTCCGTGCGCTCAAAGGCTCTAGTCTCTCTCGATATGCTCTTTTAAGTCAACTGACTGAAAGGACTCCGTCGGACAAAATCCACCATGCCCACCGCCAAGGGCATCGTGGTCTTCTCCGGCGGCAGCGCTGCCAACTCTCTCGTCGATGTCTTTGAAGCCGTTCGCGAAAGCAAAGACTGCCCTTTATCCTACATCATTCCCATAAGCGACAACGGCGGCTCCTCTTCCGAGTTAATACGTGTCTTTGGAGGACCGGGAATCGGAGACGTGCGAAGTCGACTGGTCCGTTTGATTCCCACCGATTCGCCCTCGACCGAGCGGTCGGCCATCTCCAACTTGTTCAATCACCGGTTGTCATCCTCATCCTCGACGGACGCGGCGGATCAATGGCAGAGCATAGTTTGGGGCACATCTGAACTTTGGCACGGCATACCGTCAGCCAAGAAGGAGCTGATCCGGTCGTTTCTCAACCTGCTGAACCTCGAGATCATGAAGCGGGCGAGACCTTCTTCCACTTTTGACTTCACCTCGGCCAGTGTCGGCAATTTGTTTCTGACTGGCGCGCGGCTCTTCAGTGGCAGTTTCGAATCTGCAATCTACTTGTTGAGCAGCCTGTGCGCCATCCCCGACGGGGAAGTGCGGGTGATTCCCAGCATCAATTCCAACTTCTCCCACCACATCGCTGCTGGCCTGGCCAACGGTGAGATTATAGTGGGACAGAACAATATCTCGCACCCTGCGGCCAAGACCGCCTTGGAGATGCCGACGGTATCGCCTTCAAATTCTCCTTCCGATTTCCGTGCCCGCCACCATTCTGAGCACTCTGAGGAGATCGAGGACGCTCATTTGCCAGGGACTCTCCCGACGCTAAGGCAGCGAAACATCAAATTCAGCAAAGATTTGGACCAAGACCTCCCAGCCCGAATAGAGCGAATATGGTACATCAATCCCTACGGGCAGGAAATGCTACCACCGGCCAATCCACGAGTAATCTCGGCCATCAACCAATCCCAAGCTGTTATATACTCTATTGGCTCCCTCTACACTTCAATTCTTCCCTCCATTGTCCTCAAAGGAGTCGGAGAGGCTCTGAGCTCCACCCCTGCCCGACATAAGATTCTCATTCTGAATGGGTCCTTGGATCGCGAAACAGGCCCAAGTTCGGACCCTTTTTCTGCCTTTGACTTCGTGGAGGCAATCGCCCGTGCCTGCGAACAGTCCCAGGGACGTCTGTCGAGAACCAAACTGCATACTTCGCGATCAGCCGACACATTAAAGGTATCGGCGCCATCAAGTCCTGCAGCTGCACGACACGGTGAATTCCTTTTCCCCGGCACAAACCGCCCTTTACGTGATGGTGCTCGAGACTCGATTTACCGCAAGTATGTGACCCATGTCATTCACCTGACTGGAGAAGGTACCCCACATGTCGACCGAGATCATCTTGCCTCTCTTGGGATCGACTGCTTGAAGCTTTATGGTCGTAAGGGCTCAAAAGGCCAAATGTACTACGATCCACAAGCCCTGGTAGGCGCCATCGAAGCAATTCTAGGCAAAAGAGGGGATGCTATGGCCTTGAGCAGAAGCCGGCGAAATACCGTCGATGCCAATGCCTTGTCTCAACTGCAGGAAGCAAGGACAAATGCTCGAATAGAGGCCCTGAAGACTCCGTGAGACGAACTCCGACCGAGAAGATCACAGCTTGCCGCTCCTGTTACGCAACCATGCGACAAACGGCAGCTTCCATTCAACCCTTCGGAGGCTTTCATGAAAGATATCGAAGTCAACTTTCTGCAGACGGTCGAGCCACAATTGGGTGCTGACGGATGGGCCCATTATAACCCCGAAACCCTTGTTGATCTCTTCCTTGGTCCTGTCGGCAGATATTTTGGCACCGGCGTCGTGCTTGTCGTATTCATGACCTTCGTCATGCATATGTTCAAAGTCATGGCCAGGATCTTGATTTTCTTGTATGCCTTTGAGCATGGCACGAGCGGTTATGAGATGGTCGGAGGCACGGGTGGCGACCGTGAAAACCGCATCACGGAGGCCAGAAGCGTTTGCTCCATTTCGAAAAATGTCTTCTTCCCTAACACCACTTTGGGACATGACGTCTAAAGGTAGCGTGATAACGCCCTGCCGTTCACGTATAGAAGCGCCGCCCATGCCGGGGGGGTTGTTGGAATGGAGGTTGGGGGGAGGTGGAAAAGCCAGCAATGGCACTCCACGGAGCACAGCCACTATCCCAGCTGCCTTCCCAATGTGAGAAGCCAAATGATCCACAGTCAGAGATTTTAGAGGGCACGCCGACAGAGTTAGATATAGAAGCGTTGAATAGGTAGATTCAGCATAGGACTCGAGCTCAGCAAAGTTGGTGAAGCCGGGATGCGTCAGTTTCCTATCTCGGGCCGTGATGATGCGGTGGAACCAGGTTTTGTTGAGCTTATATCCTTGCTTTAGATACGAACCAAGCAAAATGGCAACAGGTTCCAACGGAGGCGTAAGAGTAAACGTCTTGTCGATGGTGTCCCGCCAGAATTGCATCCTCATAGCTCCGATCTGTGGCATCGACACCACGTCAGGTATCTTGGCCAACTCGATATTAAAGGCGCGGATAGCGAAATACGCTGGAAGCATGTGCGGTCGAATGAAATGAGCCAGAGTGTATGATGGCGAGTCATAGTTCCTGGTACATTCGATGAGCGACCAGCCCCCAAGTATACAGATGGTGTTTGAGCTTACCGAACAAGAGTTGAGCAATACCCTTGCGCCTTTTTCACATCTGGCGAATCTGGATCGAGCGAAAGCGGCACCCTTGTACTTGCTGTGAATCTGCGGTATCTCGGACTGGAATCCCCGCAACCTAGCCGTCGCATTGACAACAAGACTCGGCCATGCCCCCTAGCAAGTGGCATGTTGAAGTTTTCCCGTGTACTTTCTCCCACTGCCCGACTTCTGGTGTTGACTCCTCAGCTCAAAGTTGTGGCCATTTCACCGACCAAGAAATTTAAGGGACACGCAATCTGAGTCCATGCCCAAAAGCCCTCGGTGTGAAAATAATGGCTTGTATGGTTTGTACTGAACTGGACGAAACGATGCTCATAGAGCTTGTGGAGAAACAATAAATTAACTTGTCATGACGTGAAACCTGGATTCGCATCACGTGCGGGCGCGTCAAATCAATTAACGCGTTTCGTTTCCACGTTGAACAGGATCTTTTCCTTCCGCTACTGAATTTGGAAAAACTTGATGCTCCCATGGACATTGATGTGCGCCCACGAAAGAAGAGACGCTTCTTCGTCGATGATCCTGAGGCTCTCCCCGAACATGCTTCCTCATCCGTAAATGCATCTAGCAGACCAGCTTCCGCCACCTCATCTGCCGGCCACGACTTCGAGTCCTGTCAAACGAACCCCACGGATGTCCAAAGCGCTCTCGACAATGAGAAGCCTCAGGCCTTTGACATCGACGTATTTCGCGCGTTTGTCGGAGAAGATGTTTCTCGGGATGTCGTGGACAAGGTTGAGGCTGCGTCTAATGGCAACCTCGAGCGAGCCATCAATATGTACTTGGACGGTTCGTGGAAAAATGCCACCGCTGTACAGACAAGGACATCACTTCCTTCGAGAAGTGTAGATTCTTGGCTGAGTGCACCTGCTTCCTCCAGCAGCCTTCCCGCCGCAGCACCACAGGCGACTTCGAAAGACGCCGCCTCGAAGACAGTATCCCTAGCCTCGATGCCCACTGAACGGTATGTTGGGTCATTTGGTGTGGGAGCGTGGATGACAAAAAGCGGCACACACCTGTTGGCACACGGTGAATCGGTGAGGATAGAGAGGTCAAAGATTACTCCCAAGACAAAAATTGGAAGAGGTGGGAAATTGGTGGCGGTGATAGGCCGGAATCAAAAGGCAGACGTGATCACCCGATTTACAAACGCGAAAGGTGAAGAGCTAGGTCGTCTGCCCGAGGAGACGGCTTCTTGGGTATCGACTTTGCTGGACCAGAAAATTTGCCGCTTCGAGGGAACCTGCGTTTTTGCGCCTGATCGTGTTCGAGTCAATGATACAATCTACCTGCAGCTTCGTGCGTACCTCCTCAAAACGGCTTTTGAGGCAAACGCCTTTGTCAAGCCAAAGGATGACAACCGCGCCACAGGGTTTTTCGAAGAGAAGGAGAGCAGCGACGAAAAAGACCTTCGATTACGGCAAGTCGCTCTCGTTAAACTATTTGAAGAAGTCAACCTCACCCCAACCACAAGCAGTGAGACAACTTCAAAGCACAAGAAGCAAGGTCTACTCAGAGCTGCTGAAATGGCAGAGCAGTACGACAAAGACAAGGAAGCGAAGAGCAAGTCAGGCATATCCACTCCCATCTCTGAGGACGAGGAGGGTGAAGAGTTGGAGGAAGACCAACTCGATACACTCTACCGGAAAGCACAATCGTTTGACTTCAATACACCAGAAGCTGAACCGGCACCAACTTTCCAATTGGACCTACGGAAATATCAGAAACAGGCCTTGCATTGGATGCTTAGCAAAGAGCGAGACGAAAAATCCAACAAGCAACAATCAATCCACCCGCTTTGGGAAGAGTATACTTGGCCCACGAAGGACGCAAATGACGAACTTCTTCCCATTGTCGAGGGACAAGACAAGTTTTATGTCAATCTCTACTCCGGGGAAATCAGTCTCGACTTCCCGGTCCAGGAACAAAACTGTTTGGGCGGCATTTTGGCCGATGAAATGGGCCTGGGGAAGACAATCGAGATCTACAGCCTGATCCATTCCAACCGTTCGCAAACCGACCTGGAAGCCGCTGGTCAGGCCATGACATCCGTCAATCATCTTCCCAGACTACCCCAAACATCCACATCAGTCGAAGCAGCACCCTGTACGACGCTGGTCGTGGCACCTATGTCCTTACTGGCTCAGTGGGAGAGCGAAGCTGTCAAATGTTCGAAACCTGGCTCTTTGAGGACTATGGTCTACTATGGCAGCGAGAAGTCGGTCAATTTACAGACCCTTTGCTCAGCCATGAATGCTGCCTCTGCTCCAAACGTCATTATAACGAGTTACGGCACCGTACTCTCGGAGTTTGGACAAGTGTCAGCTGCTGGAGGTGATCGCGCATCTCATGGTGGCCTCTTCTCCGTGGATTTTCATCGTGTCATTCTTGACGAGGCCCACACGATCAAGAATAGGCAAGCAAAAACGTCCAAGGCGTGTTATGAGATTAAGGCGAAGCATCGATGGGTCTTGACTGGGACACCCATCGTCAATCGTCTGGAAGACTTGTTCAGCTTGGTTAGATTCCTCAAAGTTGAACCTTGGAGCAACTTCTCCTTCTGGAAGACGTTCATCACAGTGCCCTTTGAGTCCAAGGAGATTGCACGAGCACTCAATGTTGTCCAGACTGTCTTGGAGCCTCTGGTGTTGAGAAGAACAAAAGATATGAAGACGCCGGAAGGCGAAGCGCTTGTGCCACTTCCTCCAAAGTCCGTGATTGTCGAAGAAGTTGAACTCTCGAAGACAGAACGGGAAGTTTATGATCTGATTTTCACGCGGGCCAAGCGCGCTTTCAATGAGTCTGTAGCGGCCGGTACTCTCTTAAAGTCATATACGACAATTTTTGCACAAATCCTGCGCTTGCGGCAGTCTTGCTGTCATCCTGTGCTGACCCGGAACAAGGATATTGTGGCAGATGAAGAGGACGCTGCTGTTGCGGCTGCGGCTGATGAAAACGGGTTTGCCGATGACATGGACTTACAAGAGCTCATAGACCGGTTTACCAAAGACAGCGACCTTGCAGAGAAGGAAAATCCCGCATCGAAGGACCCAATTACCACGTTCACCACCAATGCCTTGCGCCAAATTCAGGAGGAATCAAGTGGAGAATGTCCATTGTGCTTTGAAGAGCCAATGATCAATCCTGCCGTTACTACTTGCTGGCACAGTGCCTGCAAAGAGTGTTTGGAGAAGTCGATCGCGGTCCAGACGGACAAAGGAGAAGTCCCTCGCTGCTTTTCATGCAGAGAAGTTATAAATCCGAGAGACGTCTTTGAAGTTGTTAGGCACAACAGTCCGCCTGTATCCTCCGATCCTGAAGGAGACATGTATGCGGCTGATGAGAGTGTGACGAAACCTGGCAGAATTTCACTCCGTCGATTACATCCATACTCACCGACTGCTTCAACATCAGCAAAGATAGCGGCACTGCTGCAGCACCTGTCCGCGCTACCCCGAGCTACTAAAGCGGTGGTGTTTTCGCAGTTCACGTCGTTTCTCGACCTTATTGCTCCACAACTTACCAAACACGGTTTCTCACACCTGCGATTCGATGGCACTATGTCACAGAAGGTACGAGCACAGGTCATTCGAGCGTTCAACGCAGAAAATGCATCCGACCCTAAAGCTCCTCGCATCTTACTGCTCTCTCTCAGGGCTGGTGGGGTAGGATTAAATCTTACTGCGGCGAGTCGGTGCTATATGATGGACCCATGGTGGAGTTTTGCGGTTGAAGCACAGGCGATCGATCGGGTGCACCGCATGGGTCAGACGCAAAAAGTGGAGGTGATCAGGTTTGTGACCAAGGAGAGCATTGAGGGAAGGATGCTTCGTGTGCAAGAGAGGAAGATGGCGGTCGCTGGAAGCTTGGGTGTCGGCCAATCAGGAGCAGGTGAAAATGAAGAGGAGAGGAAGAAGAGGCGCGTCGAAGAGCTGGAGATGTTGCTTGGCTGAGTTGAGAGCCGGCTTTAGCCTTTTTGGAAGAGCCCTTTTCCGATGTGATAGAGGTTGACCTGAGAATTCATGCACGGTTAGTCATAAAGCGGGCAGGCGAAAGGAGGTAAGGAGATAACCTAGTGCAATCTCCCTGTAGAAAACAGTGTCTCTCACATTGCCGAACACAGGGCGTTTGATGGCGTTAGTTCCGTGCAGCACCCGAGCGATATGTAAAGTGAAAGGCACGCCGGCGAGGGTTGGAGCAATTGTTGCATGTGAGAGAGACGGCACGTGACGAGAATAGAAGGGAATAGAGGTGAATTCTATGACGTCAGCTTCATTGAGGCGGCAGTCACGGTTACAATGTTCCGTGGACAGGTCAGACAGTCCTGCCTACTGCAGGTACACGACAGCTTGGTCAGCAACAAACCGCCGAGGTCATTTAGGAAACGGCGAAGAAGTCCAGTTGGAAGGGCAGACGCGCCGTTTTGCACCGCCGACAATGGGGTTGAAGCGGCCGCATTCTGGAGACAAGACCACCCATCCAGGGGTTGCTGAGGTCAAAGACGTGGTATTGATCAATTGCGATCCGGAAGGTATTTCTTCGGCTTGCACTACCACATCATACAAAGATGGAGGTTTCCCGAAATGTCTCTTGTCCTGCCAGGTATAAAGAGAGGAGGATGACCTTGTTGTGCTCCCGTTTGAGATATCAACAATCCCTCCCCAAACAAAACAGCCTCACATCTCCAGAAGACTCCGAAGACAGATAGCACAAAAATGTCGGGCCTCAAACCTCTTGTTCTCTTGACCGGACCCAATGGGTTCGTTGGAGCTCATGTGCTCTCCACACTCATCGGCCACCAATATCGTGTTCGAGGCACCTTGCGCTCCCTTTCCAAATCCCGTTTCATCGCCGACAAATATCCCGAAGCCATCAAATCGGGCGACCTTACCTTTGTCGAAGTGCCGGACATCCAAGCCCCCGGCGCGTTAGACCGCGCGGTTGAAGGAGTCGACTTTATCTGTCACGTCGCCAGCCCCTATTTTACGTCTTCCACCGACCCGATCAAGGAGCTGGTGGAGCCGGCCGTCAACGGTACTCGAAATGTAGTGTCTTCAGCGTTGAAGTCCACGACACTGAAGAGGATGACCATCATGAGTTCTTTCGCCAGCGTGGTGGATCTTTCCAAGAATCCGCGACCAGGATACAAGTACACCTCAGACGATTGGGATCCAGTCACCATGGAGGAAGCGGCAAAAGATGGATTTTATGGCTATCACGCTTCCAAGACCTTTGCTGAACGGGCAGCGTGGGACATGTGGCGAAGCGCAAGAGAGAAGGGCGAGATCACTTGGGATCTGGTGACTTTCTGCCCGCCAATGGTTTATGGACCTCCAATCCAGGAGATAGACGTTGCGAAAGGAATTGATGGGTTGAACACGAGCATCAAGAGGCTTGTCACTTCAATCCAGGGTAAGGACCCAAGCTTTGCCCCAAAGGTTGCGACCCCCGGGCTGCCTGCGTGGGTGGACGTGAGAGATGTGGCGGAAGCGCACTTGAGGGGTTTGCAGTTAGAGCAGGGTGTGAGCGAGAGGTTTCTTCTCTGTGGAGGAGTCAACCACTTTGAAGACGGGCTCGCTGGACTAAGGGCGAAGGGAGAGAAAGGCCTGGGAGAAGAAGGGGCACATTGCGATTCGCGAAACCATTTCAGCATCGACAGAAGCAAAGCGGAGCATGTGCTGGATCTGAAGTTCACACCATTTCAGAATACGGTCGAGGATTCATGGGAGGCTGTCAAGACGCTGGGCCTGATTTGAAGCATGGAAGCGTTTGTAGCGGACGGGTTATTGAGAATCATTTCGTATGGTGGATAAGGCGTTATCGAGCCGGGGGTAAACCGATTCACAGCTTTCAAGAATTGTCTTTCTATTGGTGGTAGTGACCGCCATCCTCTTGGTGACCTCTGGTCGTATGCAGAAACGTTTCTCTTTGTCAGACCCAATGTCAGGTTGTCACTAGAGTTCAATTTCAGCTGCGAGTCAAAACTAGTCAGGACTGCGATGCTGGTCCGAAACTGGCGACATTCGACGATACAGGTTGCTGAGTAGATTCTCCTAAACGGGAATCATGCAGGATTTGTCAGATATCTGTGAGCCAGTGAGAGGAGGCTCAGGGTTGGAGGGGGGTGGTTGAGATTTCGTTGCTTCCGATTGGGATCGCTATCGAGATCTGCATCTGGACAAGGAACGAATTATCGGGTTGAGGAGCGTGTAGAGATATCCTCGTAGAGAGGACTAGGGCGTACTCGTTGCTGGTTGCGCAGAGAAATTTGAGAAGGAAAAAAAGTGAAAGGCTGAAGGTTGGAGATTGAAGGTGAGCGAAGGAAAATAGTTGAGCCTCCGTGGCCTCGCACGAGAAAACGATCTCGCGCGGAGGGGTAATGGAATGACAGATGATAGCGATGTCTGACAAGGGGAATTACTGCCTGCGCCCCTCAGTTGCCCGCAATCCATTGGCAGCCTCCGCCTAAAAGGGTAGAAATTCGTCTGTCAGACGCCATTCAGACTTCCTCCGCAGACACTAACCTCGTTGGAGTGTTCGCGCGATCGACTTTCTCGCGGTTCTTGACTTTATCCGGGAATATTATCACTACCATAACGAGACGATAAAAAGCCATCCTCTCGCCGTCCAACTTCCATGTTCTGCGTTAGCCTTGCATCACACTCCTCCGGCAACTGCTTCCGCTTCCGCTTGGCTCTTGCTCCTCGATCTCGTCAGCTCTGCACTCGTGTGGAACACAGAGCTCTGGGTCGAGGGCCCGTGGTCGGCAAATGGTTTGCCTAGTGGTCCCAGCTACACCCCCGGTATGATGTCTACTTGTAAAATGCATTGGAAGTGGATGTGCTAGGTACAGAAAGAGGTCCGATCCGCGGACCTGAGAGGTAGATTGAGTGACATGCCCCAATAGGATGGCAGTAACTGAGTTGCCAATGGTAAAAGCTTCACCAGACGGCTACCTACGTAGTATCTGGCCTCGTTGACACTCGCTACTGCATACCATATATGAGACTGACGCCCCGAGGCCGAGTGCAACCAGCTGTCCGACTGACCGACTGATAAGTTTTCCCCGGCCGCTCCGCTCGTTGTCTTGCTTGCTGCGCTTTTATCTACTCAACGTTCTCCCTGGGATCCTGCTTCCAGTCTTCCTTACACCAATTCCACGATCGGGCACCATTGTTACGACATAATTCATCCCACTCGGTGGCAACGTCCACGATCTAGATATTTCCTGCGGCGTTCTTCCTCTCCAAGATGCATACTGACGTTCAGGCCAGAGAGCTGCATCATCCTATCCAGGTTGACCTTGCCTATCCCTCGGAATTGCAGAGACTATCTCAAACTGACCATCATCTGTGTGCAGCCGGAAGATGAATGGAAGCTCGAGCAAGGTCTTGCAGCCGCCGAGCTGCCCATCCGCGATCAGACTCTCCCCGAGGGTCAGTTTATCGAAGACGTAGCAGTCGACGAAGAGATCATCAAGGAGCTTGAGGAGGGTCGAGAATATCTCGAAAAGGAGGACATTGACCCCAATGTGGTGTTCGCCGAAGAACGCAAAGGCTGGCACGGGTGAGCATCTGCATAATTCCAATCGACAGCCGAAAATCCCCGACTGACGGAGGAATGCCAGATACATCGAATGGGAACAGTATCCGGAAAAGAAGGCGCTTGCGCGCAAGATCATGATCACCAACAAATTTCCCCCACCCCCGGAGTTCCAGCTGGGTCCTATTCCGAACACAAACCCTGTCCTGGAAGGTGTTCGCTGGAAACAGTGGCACAAGGCCATTGGAGGCCCTCTGACCTCTGTTCCCGAAGAATCATGGCTGCGAGTGATCCAGGAGAAGCACCCTGAGATGCTTCATCTATTGCAGTTCCCCTACAACGGTGAACCCCCAAAACGCCTGGTGACTGCCAAACCAGTCACCCCGAATTCGTTGCATTTCATCAGAAACCACGGTGGAATCCCTGACATCGATCCGGATGCATGGGAGCTTAAACTCGATGGCCTAGTCAAACATCCCCGTACTTTTACTCTAAAAGATCTTCAGAACGAAGAGATCTTCCCGCGTATGGAGAAACTGGTGACCATCCAATGCTCTGGTACACGCCGTATCGAGCAGATTCAGTTGTACGCGGGTGAGGGTGATGAGATGATCAATGCACCCTGGGCAGAAGGAGCCATTGGCACGGCTCGCTATGTGGGCGTCTCGCTCAAGAAGGTCATCAAGCAGTGTGGCGGCATGGCCGAAGGCGGCAAACATCTTGAGTTTCACGGGGCGGACACCTACTTCAAGCAGAACGAGGTCATGAATTACCTGGTCAGCGTGCCATGGTCCAAAGTCAAGGCCAACGAGGTCATGCTCGCGTGGGAGATGAATGGTGAGCCTCTGCCCAAGATCCATGGTTACCCTGTGCGTCTAGTTGTCATGGGCTATATCGGCGCCCGCTCCGTGAAATGGGTCTACCGCATCCGCGCGCTTCCCCACCCAACCCGAGCCCCCGTCCAGAGCAAGGAGTACCTGTACTTCAACCAGCAGGTGGGCAAGCACAACCAGCTCCCGGTGATGGGGATCCAGATCCAGGAAATGCCCGTGTCCAGCGCCATCATGTCTCCCTGGTCCAAGCAGGTCGTGGTGCACGAAGGCAAGATCGCATGCAAGGGTTGGGCTTACTCGGGCGGTGGGCGATGGCCTGAGCGAGTTGAGCTCTCAGCCGACGGCGGCTTCTCGTGGTACTCGGTCCCAAATGAGAACCTCTCGACCAAACACAAATGGGCTTGGCGGACCTGGGAGTTCGACCTGCCCTGCGAGGTGGAAGGGTGGATCGAGATTGTCGTGCGCTGCTGGGACAACAGCCTCAACACGCAGCCGCTCGAGGTGCGCAACGCCTGGAACTGGGGCTTACACGTGACGTCGTCGTGCCACCGGGTCAACATCTACAGCGTCAACAAGAGCCGGGAACAGACGCGGAAGAGGATCGCGGATTTCGCAAAGAGGGGCGAGTCGCTCGTGCCCATCACCCGGCCGACAGAGTTCCAGACCATGACCCCGGACGAGTACGACGAGTGGTGGTCCAGACACGATCCTCGAGACGTGGATGAATGAACCGCCATCGAAGGGCAGGGGAGTTTCATCTTGCGGCTGCGGTCTTAGACGTTGCTACTTGATCATCGGTGCTTGTGCCGCGTGATGGGGATGGTAATTAGGAGTGACTGCGCTGGACGGGCAGATGTAGAAAGAGAAAGCGGCGGCGGTAACGACGACAGTAACGTAACATAGGTACTGTAGCATTCAACGTATTATGAGACCAATACCGAATCCAAACTTATCACCACGCGAGAGAGAGATGGATGTTATCTTCACAGCCTTATGCGACTTTTTACAACCACCAAGGAACGGGTTCCATAAGGGAAAACTATCAGATATTTCGGATCGATGAGGGTCTGCTAGCTAGTATCCCGCTGCAGCCTCGTATCATTACTCCATAAAAATAAATACCTATGTACCTAGGTATGCCTGCGAAAGAAGTAAAGCACCGGAGAATTTTTCTCGACACTCACAAAACAACAAGACGACAAGGAGTAGAGACACCGTGTCCGAATCCATAACGTTGATCCCAAATCCGCATACGCTTTTTCATGCTTCGGGTCCGTTTGTCCCCTCATATCAAAAATGCTTCGCTGTCAGAGTTGAACCATGCTGGGGGGTATCATCAATACTTTCTGTGGTCGGCAAAAATTGGTC
>WJFF01000063.1:7694-25738 GCA_011800825.1 Fonsecaea pugnacius | reverse complement strand
CTAAAATGTCTTGTTGGCGCCAAAAAGTCCGGGGGATGTGCAGGTGGCTCGATGTCGTCTTCGATCTTCTCCGACGTAATCTGGTGATATTGACACTTGACAACTTTTCTTAGATGAGAGAGCGAAAGAAGTTACCAAAGATTGAATGAGAGACTGTTGAAGAAAACTTTTTTTTTCCCATCAAGTCATGAGCCATATGCGCCTGTCTTTGTATGTTCAGCCGTGTTGGGCGCTCAGTGACCAAAAGAGCAGGGCTATGAATAATGGAAACTCGATCAGGTCAAGGTCAAGCGCAACTACTGCAACCCGGAAACCATCAAGTCTCTTTGTTGTCCTCCTTTTTCCTCATGCCACTGCTGGTACGACTGTGATCCACCGCCTGGACCTTTGCATCCTCCCAACTCCTTTGTGAAACCTGATGATAGATGAGCCAAAGCTGACATCACGGACATCGCGGACACCTGCTCTTTGGGAGATTTGTTCCGCCAAACGGTGAAGCGAGTTGGGTGAGTTTCATCGCCGATTGGGTCAGACTCTTCTCCGTCCACACGCAATTCAAGCGCCAACTGTTGACATCCGTGTGATTCACAGGGCAGCTGACTACTCTCTACGGTTTAGGTACAGTGGAAGACATTGTACGAGGCGTCGCCAACGAATCCCTGCTCCTCCTGCTCCCCCCTGGCCACCGCCATCGCCTCAAGCAAACCGCTTCCAAGTACCCGGACTAGCAAAGAATCCAATAATGGCATCCAGAAAACGCCACTCTTGCTGTACCCCGCAAACTTGGACAGAACATGATTGATTCCTTTGCTGCCTCTACATCAACCCCTCTCTTGACCTTGGTTATAGAGTTTGAGATGCTCAAAATTTTCCGGCACGCGCGGATCAAGGCTTTCGACCAGCCTTTGGGCAGCAGCCAGGACCTGACTCCCAATGTGTGTCGCAATATCTGGATGACGGAGACACGGTCGCTATTACCAGCGGGCCAAAAAGAGAAGTCAAAATACCTGTACAAGTAGGGTGACATTTACGCGACTGACTCAGACCATGTCGCCATTTTGGCTCGTGCGCGCACCGTGCTTCAGAAAAATTTTCCATGTGTCGACGGAGAAGGTCTTCCGCTGGATCTCACTCTGCTGGTAACTTCGCTGTTATTACTCCATTATTACTCGATGGAATCCACCGCAAAATCCAATGCCAACGCCTTATGTGGCCCACGAGCCTCCCAACTGATTTTTGTTCGTACCACGGAAATTTTCACTGTTTCGCACCAGCAATATTACCGTCGGGCTTCTCCGACCCCAGTCAGACACGCGTAAATGGCCACTATGAGCGGCCCGAAGTCCAGACGCGGACTCGGCGGGAATGTTGGTACCAGCAGGTCGTCCATTTTTTCAATGACTTCGTACCATGTCGTGATTCCGCTCCAATAAACAGGTGGATTCTAGAAGCAACTTGGCGCGCGATCTGACAATTTTCCTGCGCTACCTTGAGCACGTTCCAAGAATGGCATCCGCGGCAGGCTGCGTCTTTGTACGACCAGGCCAAGGCGCCTTTGCACATGTGTTGGTAGCACGGGAAAAGGGGTACATTTCTCAGCTTCTCCGCCATCTCCGGGGCATGGACACGGACATGACTTTTTGCAAATTTTGAAAAACCCCTGTCTAGTCAAAATGCCAGCATGTGCGTTGGTATTCATCGCGTACTCCTTGCAGTCGACCATCACAAAATCCCGTACCCATACCACCACGCATAAATCCCTGGCCCTGCCACTCCGGCCAGTGCCCCCAGTAATCCCATCTCAAGAACCGCCCAGACCCAGAGCGTGCCTACTCCTGGCGCGTCCTTCATGACTGCGTAGTACCCCTTATCATTGGTCAGTTGGATCAAGTAACACCCCGCGACGTTCGCCGTGACCACGTAGATGATGGACCGGAGAAGGACAACCCAGTACTTCACCGAGGGCGGGACATTCGTGAGCGACGAGGGGAGGAGGTGCCCGTGGAATAGAGCAATGAAAAAGGCGAGCGTGGGGAACGCGACGAAGACGGTCTGCATGATCAACGGCCGGAAGCGGACTTGTTCGGCGTACTGGTGCATGGCGAGCACGGAGAGGGTGAAGTGGACCGCGCTGAGCGACGACGCGAGCAGGAGCGTGTCGAGCCAGGGATATTCGGCTTCTAACGACGACGAAGACAACAGTGACGGCGGCACTTCTGACGAGTCCGACTCTGTGATGAGTTCTCCCCCTTTCCCGATCTTGACCTGCACAATATTCTCCGGCTTGATGGCACTCACAGCGTCAATGCCCGGGGCGCCGCCAGGCCTCGAGGACGTCGTTGAGGCAAGCTGAGCCTGTCGTTCCGCGGCGATTTCGAGCAGCGTTTTTGCCTTGGTCTTGGTCTTTCTGTCTGAGCCATGTTCTGGAGGTGTAGACCGATCTGGTCGCGCTAGCGGGATGTCATCCGCACTTTTGATCGCGTTGGCCGTCTCCTTGGCCCGCCGCTGCTTGCGGTTCATGGTTTCGCGACGTGGTAATCCAAGGTATAAAGAAACGAGATGAAATCAATGATTCTCGCCGTCGTTGCAATGTGTGTCGCAACCCTTTGTTCACACGGGGTTTTTAAGTGGTATATGCTGTTCTCGAGGGCACTTGAAGAGTAATTCCCGGGGGATCTATTGTTGAGGTTGCTTATATGGGAGATCGTACATAGCCCGTGTAGAAAGGTGGGTTCGGTGGTTTAGGGTAGGAGAGAGATGTGCTGTCGTGAGATGAATGAGCACGATGGGTTTGTCGTCTCTCTCGCTGCCAAGAGATACGCAACCATGCAGCCTTGCCCCTTTTACTTGATTCCACAGCCTCGTCAACCTCGCTGGCAATATGCTCCTTCGTACTCATATACGCACACTCCGACAGTTGCGGCACATGTTTTACAAATAGAAAACCATGATACGCTAGTAGTGGCCGTCAATCACAATCTCCGTTCTATCTGACCTTGCCTATCTATACCTTCCGTCGTCGTGGCCGGGCATTCTTCTCCCTTCTCTTCTCCTTCAGCCTCCTCTCCTTGACCATGCGATCGACGCTCCTGAGCTCCCTTTTGGCATTCCCACCCGCTTGTTCTTCTCTCTCTTTCGCGCCCTTGGTCTTTTTCACTTGTTTCTCATAATCCCCTCTCAACCTGTCTGGCTGTTTTGGTGCTCTTTGCGATTTATGCTGGAATTTCTTTCCCCGGCTACCGGCAGCACCTGCTCCGGTCGCGCTAACGCCCGAGGACTTCTCTTCCTCACCTACTCTTCCCAGCCTATTCACTCGATTCGCCTTCATCCACCGTTCAAAGCGCCCGCTTCTGAAACTCGCGGCAATTTTGGCTCCAGACTCCCCCTTCACAAGTCTCTTGCCTGTCTTGGATCCATCCTCGTCATTGTCGCGCCTCACATACTTTTTATGCCTCTTGTCCCACCGCATGATGGCTCTGTTCTCTCCGAATGTCTTGGACGATTCATCGGCAGCAAGATCCATCGTGGCCGTACGCGCAGATTCTACAAAGCTGGTGCCCATATTTGTATTGGAACCGGAGTGGACGCCGTAGGCGCGGTCAGTAGTAAGGTCATGTGTGGTGGGCTGGTAAGACATGAAGTTCTCGGGATCGCGAAAGTCTCCGTCTGTGCTGCGTAATCCAGGCTTCGGTGGCTTTGGTGTTTGAGATTTCTTGGAGTATGGTTGAGAGAAGGTGATTTCCAAATCACTTAAAGAGGCTTCCGACATACCATCGACATCGTTGTCGCCTTCCATAAGACCAGACTGCACGTTATCTTCTGCTGAGTCGAATGGATCGCTAGTTTGAGCGACTGCATCGTTACCGACTTCTGTCCGCGTCTGGGAGGCGTCTGCGCCCTTCTGCTTCCTACTTTCGAAACCAGATCGAATCTTGCGAATGGCGTCCACCGCATCCTCGTTGTTCTTTCGCCCGCCACGCCGAGCGCCAATTTCAAAGATGGATTCCTGAGGTCGGAAACCTCCCACACGTGCAAGCATTTTCTCTCTTTCAACTTCCATATCATCCGTCGCATCGTTGAACAAAGAGTGCAGTTCTGACCAGCCTGGTGAAGTAACAAGTTGTTTCGATCGTTTCGCACTTTCTGAGGAGGCGGCGTTCCTCGTCCGTTGGTATAGTTTCTCGCCCTTTGATGCCACGTTTCGGAGAGCCGAGAGATCGGAATCGCTTTCTAATGATTTTGTCACCCATTCGCAACTGGTCTGGATTGCTTCCCGTCGAAAACTGCCAACCACGACATCTTGTGCGAAGTTGACAAGGTCGCTGCTTGCTGCTCGACCAAGTACCAGTTTCCGGCCGAGGAAGAGTTGCAGATCCAACAGATAGGGTGCATCAGAGTCTCTGACAAGACTATAACTCCAGCCCCTCTGGCCCGCTCGTGCAGTCCGTCCCACACGGTGGACAAATATCTTTGGTTGCGAGGGAAAATCGTAGTTGATTACATTTGCGAGCACCGGGATATCGATACCCCGGGCTGCAACATCGGTGACGACAAGGATGTTTGTCTGACCGCTCCGAAAACCCTGGACCTGAGATTTTCTGGCCGTTTGGTCGAGCGAGCCATAGACGTAGGAGACTGCATAGCCGGCGAGACGCAGTAGGCTTGCGATGTATTCAACGTGGTGCTTCGTGGCGGTGAATACTATGGTGGAGAATGGGTTGTGACCAGGTGTATTGCTGCCGTTTTCTTCATTTGCCTCGCGTTTCCTCTTCTTACTGCTTGATTTCTCTGTTGTCGCCGAAGTCGTGGTTGACGGGATCAATTGGGATCTCGTAGGCATTTTGATAATGTCTTGGAGGATATGAAGTAAAGCCCCTTCTTTCTCAGATGACTTCAAAGTGAAGAAGGCACTTTGTAAATCGGGGGATATTTTGCTGTCTGCATCAAGCCTGACCAACATGGGATCCTGTAATCCTGCCCGGGCGAACTCAACCAGTGACTTAGGCAGCGTAGCAGAAAACAGGAGAGTTTGTCGCGATGAGGGTAAGGCGTGTAGAATTTCCGTGAGCTGGGCTGCAAAGCCCATTTCAAAGAGTCGATCGGCCTCATCAAAGACAACATACTTGATGCTCAGAAGGTCCAGATTCATTTCGACCTTCAGGTGAAGGAATCTCCCTGGGGTGGCAATGATGATATCCGGGTTGTTAGACATGGCCGAAAACTGATCCTCCAGGCTATCACCTCCCACCAGGAGGATTGACCTGAGATCCGTGCCCTTGCCTAGCTCCTTGACCACTTGTAATGTCTGCAAAGCCAACTCTCTAGACGGCGACAGAATCAGAGCTCTGGCACCGACTTTCGTGCTGTGTATCTTAAGCTTTTCAATCATGGGAATGACAAAAGCCGCCGTCTTTCCGGAACCAGTCCTTGCCATACCCACCACGTCCTTTTCGCCTAGGACGAGAGGTATTGTCTTGCGCTGAATAGGCGTAGGAACAGAAAATCCTTTCCTTGTTATCGCTTTCAGCAGATTGGCATTGAGGCCCATAGCTTGAAAACCACCACCTTTTTTCACCGTGCGCCCTTTCAGATTTGCACCTTTGCGATTCGATGCCGCTTGTTGAGCGGCAATGAAGGCCTCTTCGTCAACCTCGGAGTCTTCTTCCATGACATCCAAGTTTTCCCCTTGCAAACCCCCATTTTGTCCGGTTGGAGAGTCGTATGTAGTTTCAAGATCCCCCCCGAACAATGCGCTGCCAATGTCAAATTCGTTCTCTGAACGGGTGGGCGAGCCCGGTCTAGGAGGCATCGTGGCGTGAGGGTCGAGACCTGTGCTTCAAAAATTAGTCATGTATGCGAATCTCCCTGACAGAATACGCCATTCTGGTGGTGGCATCCATGCAGATGCGGTGTAGATTTGCCTGCGAGGGACATTCTTCCAAAATTATCAAATTTACAATTTGCGCCTGGTGCACTTATGACAGTCTGTAGAGGGGCTGTACGGTGGACCATAATTCGTCTGCGGTGGGTGGGTGGCAACCACTTTACGCGTTAGAAACGCGTCAGTGCTTGGGTTGTATTTTTTGGCCTTCGACTCTACAACATCTCAACGCTTGAGTAACCCCCGAATGTGAGCACAATGAGTATGTACACCAGGCTCTTATGCGTCGGAAAGCCCACTGACGCTGGCAGATTACGGCTACGACAACCAGTATACAACTTCGTACGGCGCTCATGGTGCCGCAGATGGTGGTGGCTTCGTGGCGGGAGAGCCTCAGAGTAGCCCTGCTGCAGGAAGAGTACGTCGTTCGCCATGGGTCCCAGACTCAAATATCGTAACTAAAACGATGTCTTCAGGGAGGTTATGGAAAAGACACCGTCCGCCCGATGACGATCAAACAAATACTCGACGCAGAACAACCCCACCCCGATGCAGATTTTCGATCTGACGGCGAGCCATTCAGCCAGGTAATTCGATCGCTTTTGAATTCTGAATGTTTATGGCTAACGGCAATCTGTGCAGGTCACGTTCGTTGGCCAAATCCGCAGTATAAGCACTCAGCCGACCAACATCACGTATAAAATTGACGACGGGACGGGTCTCATTGAGGCGAAACAGTGGATCGACGGAGAGTCAAACAATGCAGAAAAGATGGACGTTGACTCAAATAAACCCAAGTTGGTGGAAGACGGCTACTGTCGAGTATGGGGCAGGTTGAAGGCATTCAACAACAAGAGACATGTTGGGGCACATATCATTCGTCCTATTACGGATTACAACGAGATCAACTATCACTTGCTCGAAGCCACGGCTGTGCACCTGTTTTTCACGAGAGGACCGCCCCCGAACGCCCAGTCGAACGGACAGCAGAGAAATGCGCCAGCAAATGGTATGATGGGGAATGGAACGCGCCAGGAATTTGCAGCTGATGCCCAACTGGCTCATTGCTCACCATTAGCACGGAGAATTTTCGCAACACTCAAGAACACGCCGCAAAGCAACGAGGGTTTGCACGTGCAAATGATTGCATCTGCAATGGGTCTCTCAACAAGCGACGTGTACAAGGGCGCCGAAGAACTTGTGGCTGCCGGTAAAATTTTCACAACCGTCGACGACAATACATGGGCGGTTCTGGACGGGTGAAACAGACAAGAGGCCGCACCCGTGACGGGAGTTTCACGGGGACTTGGGTGATCGACTTGCGAGGGAGCGTAAACGGATTTCACCACGACGCTGTATGATCCAATGATAGGAGGCATGGCAGTTCTAGGTCAAGGGTAAGAAGCCAAAGGAGTTCATGACTGCAAGCTGTTATCCTTCCATGATCAATGTACGAGTACATGAGAGCAGCCCATCGGGGTATGGCTTTCGAGTTCGGAGAGATGGCCTTGGAGTAAGAACTCCAAATTGTAGGAAGCCCATTAAGTATCGCCCCACGTATCCACTGACAACATTGCATTGTCTGCTTTACGGCTAAATTCCAGCGTCTCCAGCATGTAAGAGCTCATGTTCGGGTTGCAACGATATGAGGCACAGGCAGGGAACGCGATACCGAGTGGTGCGACGTCATTTCGTAAGTGAGATAGGAAGGATTCCTTGCGATGCTGAGGCTTCTTTCATAAGATCCAGGTAACCCAAGGCCCTGAGTTTCTTCAGGTATTCCACATACGCGTGCAGACGGCTTCAATTGACAGGTACGACTACGTGCCTGACTTGAAAGCACAACCTCGTACCCCATTGCCATGACGACTCCGACGTTGCCGCCTTTCTTCACTTCCCTGAACAGCCCTTTCGTAACCCGATCCGACGTTGTGCAAGCATGCAAATCACTATTGAACCCTCTGTTACCGTTCTTTTCCCCTGGGAGGACGAGGTTACGTCTCGGGGCTACGGCAACCCGTTATGATGAAGCAGGCGCGCAGCTCGAAGGGTTCACACGACCCATGTGGGGGCTAGGAGCCCTGCTCGCTGGTGGTGAGTCGTTTGAAGGCTCCGGGCTCTGGCTAGAGGGGATAAGGAATGGCACAAATCCTGATCATCCGGAGTTCTGGGGTTGGTCAAAGGATCTGGATCAGAGAATGGTAGAAATGTGTCCGCTCGGATTCGCTCTCTGTGTTGCCCCAGAACACTTCTGGGAGCCGCTGAATGAGAGTGAACGCGAGAATGTTCGCAGGTGGCTAGATATCAACAAGAAAGAGATGCCAAACACCAATTGGTTGTGGTTTCGTGTCTTTGCCAATCTCGCATTGATGAAGAATGGAGCAGGATATGATGCTGAACGACTCGAAGCTGACCTCGACCACCTTGATACCTTCCACCTTTCTGGCGGCTGGAGCAACGACGGCCCTCCTGACACCCTTCAGATGGACTATTACTCTGGCTCCTTCGCAATTCAGTATCTTCAGTTGCTGTACGCGAAGTTGAATGGCGATCGAGATCCCAGAAGAGCAGAAGTATACAAAGAGCGGGCGAGGATGTACGCGAAGGATTTCCTCCACTACTTTGACGAGCAAGGTAAAGACTCCCAATGTAAATGGGATTTTGTTTCTGATTTTCCCAGGCCGAGCAATGACCTTTGGTCGATCGCTTACCTATCGCTTCGCAATGGCCGGCTTCTGGGCGGCAGTCGCTTTTGCAGACCTCAACCTCGAGCCACCTCTAAGTTGGGGAGTGGTCAAAGGCATCCTCCTGCGAAATCTACGATACTGGTCTCAGCAGAAGGACATCCTTAATGGAGCCGGGATCTTGAGCATCGGCTACGGGTATCCCAACCAATTTATCTCCGAGAACTACAACTCGCCCGGCTCGACCTACTGGTTCATGCTCTCGTTTGCAGCATTAGCCTTACCAGAGTCTCATGGATTTTGGCGATGCGAGGAGGAGCCATATCCCTCCGAATCGATACCGCAGGTGGTTGCACTAAGGCACCCCAAGCACATCGTGGCAAGAACAGGAGGACATACTTTTCTACTATCTTCAGGACAGATGTGCCACTACCCCATGAGAGCTGCAGAAAGCAAATACGGAAAATTTGCATATAGCACGGCATTTGGGTATTCCGTCCCTACTGGCGGCTACTTTGTTGAAGCCATAGGGGGTGATAACGTCCTTGCACTCTCTGACGACCAAGGCGAGACGTGGAAAGTCCGGAGGAAGCCACTCAACGCAAAGCTGGAGAGTATAGACGATAGCCCGGTGTTGCTTTCTGGATGGAAACCATGGGCGGACGTCAATATTGAGACATATCTGCTACCCCCTACCGAGATTGCGCCGAACTGGCATCTTCGGGTACACCATATCACGACAGGCAGCAGGAGCCTGAAGACGAGCGAAGGCGCCTTTGCACTAAATGGCGTGTCTCAAAAGGACGAACGGGAGTTGCAACAGATGGACACAGACCAAACCGAGGGAAGACAGGCAGACAACGGCGAAGCAGTGGCTGTGACCAGGGGCGGTGCTGTTGGTATTATTGAGTTGCACCAACGCGAAGGTCGTGCCGGCCGCGTATTGGACGAAGATGCGAACAGTAACTTAATGGAAAGCAGATCAGTCCTGCCCAGCCTGATGATGGATATACCTGCGAATGCGGATCTTTGGATAGCGACGGGCGTTTTTGCTATGCCCTCAAGCGTTCCGGACTATCGCAAGAAATGGCAACAGAGCTGGATGCAGCGACCACACATCCCAGACTGGTTGAGGAGCAGAATGGTCTAGAATGGTTCATCTGGATAGCTTTTGCGGCGGACGGAACAACAAGCACGAGGCGAAGTTGGACTTGTCAATAACCGAAAGGGGCTGATCTCGCCGCCCGTCTGAACTAGCTGGCACTACGGCACTACAGAGCCTTCCTCATCCGACCAAGGGCAGGATTCTCCGTTACCTCTTGGTTCTCCGGCGCTTCAGCTGGCATCAGATGACTATGGAACCCAAGGACTCCCTTCCATGGATCTATATACCTCTGCTTCACCATCAGCCTTTTTGACAACTGGCTCCCGATGCTTAAGCGAGATGTCTATTCCTTGTCAATAGCAAATAAATTGGACCATATTCGGCAGAAGATTGTACCGAAGCCTGGTGGAGTTGATGGACAGCATCCTCCTTTGCCCCAGCCATGGCTATTTAACCATCAATTTATCCATGATTTGCGGGCGGATCGCCGTCGTCCCGTACCCCAGGTGGAGAGTCAACCTCCAGGTCAGCATCTGCCTGGGCTCTGGGCTCTCCGCATCGCATCTAGTGTGACCTGATGTAGGATGCTATACAAGGCATTCCCTCCAGCTCCCCAGCTTTCCCCATGCATCTGCACCAAGCCTGATTTCAGGCTGAAAACACCTAGCACTCTTGGAGATGGGCCCTACATATCCCCGCAGGTTGATGACACCAAGACACACCACCGCACCACCGAGAGTGGCGACAGAACGTTACAACAGGGCTGGCACCCTAGCATGCTGCGTCCAATGCTTGTTGATGCTTGCACATCTTGTCTTCATCTAGACTGGTGCTTGCGACCAAGTGGTGTTCCCATGGCTGAACTATTCGACATCTGGCAAATGTCCGGCCTCTATCATTCCATCTGGGCACGTTCGGTGCAAAGATCCGTTGGGTCTGCCCCATATTCTATGAAGTCTCCAATCGTCCTTCTAGGAGGAGCTGGAGATCCGCTGACACGGCAGTGAACTGACAATACTGTCCCTGCCCTTGAGGAGCATCCTTGTCCAACATGTGGCCGTCTGAGAAGGCCGATGGATGGTTGCATTTAATAAACCCGCCCACCTCACCACCTCGCTCGTCCGGTCCTCTAGCCTTGAGTGCTCAGCTACGCCGACTCTCCAGAATTCTCTCTGCACTTGGTCGATATGTCGTTCCTCAGAAGAATCGTGCACAATGATGCCGTCAAGCTGGACCCTCCAGAGGTCTACAATTGGAGAGTCTTCGCCCTAGCAGCAGCCGTAAGTCACGACAGCCTCGAGCAGTGGAGGTTGTTTGTACTAAGATCAAACAGGCCTGTTTTGGAGGCACACTCTTCGGCATGGATATTGGTATCATTGGCGGTGTATTGACGTTGCCCGATTTCAAGGAGTACGGCCATGCCCTCTACAAATTGCTATGACGCTCACTGACCTGCTTCAAGTGAATTTGGACTTACACACAAGTCGAAAATTGCACAGTCCAATCTCTCTGCCAACCTGGTGTCGGTCATGCAAGCAGGCGCTATCGCTGGTGCACTGGCCGCCAATCCGTTGGCCGACAAATGGGGTCGGAAGATCACCATTTATGTTGTTGCAACCTTCGCTTTCATTGGGGGCCTCCTCCAGGCTCTGTCGTATGGCCACTTGTCCTGCTTCTATATTGGACGGTACGTCGAACAATAGAAGGCCTTGAGTGGTTATGGGAACTGACAGTATCAGGTTCGTCGAAGGATTGGGTCTAGGCGGAGCCACCATGGTCGCACCCACCTACGTTGCTGAGAATGCTCCCCGTGGTATTCGAGGTCTGCTCGTCGGATTTTATCAGCTTTTCGAAACGATGGGTGCTATGGTTGCCTTTTTCATCAACTACGGCAGCCTGCTTCACTTGAAAGGCCATGCTACGTGGATTGTCCCGTTGTCGATGCAGTCCCTGCCGCCGTTCCTCCTCTTTGTTTCCATCTTGTTTTGTCCCGAAAGTCCTCGATGGCTCGCTTCCCAAGACGATTGGGACGATGCCTCCAGGATTCTTTCGAAAGTTCGAAACCTACCGCCGACACACCCTTACGTTCAAGCCGAACTTCTCGAAATGCAAACGCAGCTGGAAGCCGAGAGAGGCCGCGCTGGCGGCAACAGTTACTGGGCACTGACAAAAGAGGCGTGGACGATTCCTGGAAATCGCAGACGAGCAATCATGGCGATCGCGCTGATGACAGCTCAACAATGGACTGGAACTAATGCTATCGTAGGTGTTTTTACATCTTCCAGCGCGAGATGGTCCAGCTGACGTGATTACAGAATTACTACGCGCCGACCATCTTTACCGATCTCGGCGTTACCGGAAACACACAGAGCCTATTCGCTACTGGTGTCTACGGCATCGTGAAGATGAGTTCCTGCGCTATCTTCATCACCTTCCTTGCAGACACTCTCGGGCGCAGATGGTCGTTGGTCTGGACCGGACTGTTCATGTGGTTCTGCATGTTCTATCTGGGCTTTTTCATCCGATTCGACGCCCCCAAGCAAGGTGCTCCTATATCTGGTGCAGGGTACGCTGCATTGGTCATGGTGTATCTCTATGCAGCAGCCTTCCAATTTGGCTGGGGCCCTGTTTGTTGTATGTAATTTACCTAGCACACGCCGTGTGATGCTAACTGTGTCCGCAGGGATCTATGCGTCTGAAATCAGCACTCAAAGGCTCCGAGGCCTGATTGTGTCATATGCTGCCGCAACACAATGGGTTTTCAACCTGGCTGTTGCTCGAGCTACGCCCGTCATGCTGGATACTGTGGGTGCAGGTGGCTATGGCACATACTTCATATACGGCTGCTTCTGCTTCACCATCGCCATTGGAGCCTACTTCCTAGTGCCTGAGACCAAGGGGGTAAGTGGAACCCTTCCAGCGACATCGTTTCTGGGCCTGCTGGGTACTAAAGTTCTACTCAGATTTCCTTGGAGCGAATGGACGAATTGTTCGGAATGACCGACTTTAGTGGAATTGAGGATGTCGGAGTGGCTTCCCACAAACATGATGTCGAGGCCATTCACGTTGAGGTCAAGTGAGGTAGCGACAGGGCGCAAGGCAGCGGTCGTCCATCGGACTCAACACCAACCTGGACCTTGGAGTGAAAGTTTCATCACAATTCTCTAGTCTTCACTTTTCCCATGATGCACCGGAGCTGCACGCCCCTCACATAACCCTGCGACGTATCAACGTCGACCAGATCACGCAGTTGTTGCTCACCGGGTATCCTACCGTCAACCAGCTTTTGTATTTAAGTTGTCGTCATGAACCATGCACACGAATCGATAACAGGGAACTGGAAAAGACATAGTTATCAATATCTGTATCGATATCGAATGTCTGATGTCTGCAGCTTTCTCAACCTCAACCATTTTGCCAAGACGATACTATATAAAGAGTATATATATACGGGGATAGCGGTGGACTATCAAAGGACATACCTATTTATTATGAAATGGTGGTTGTCTTATCTCTGACAGCAGCCGAGGGTTCCCATTATCCCGCCTCTTGTCCTGGCCGGCCCGATCGGAACTGCGGCAAATGGGTCGAAGGTTTGATCAGCACCGGCATACTTTTCCTTTACGCCAATTTCTCATGTCAAAGGGCCATATTATCCATACAGTCCCTGAAAAGCCTGCAAGCACAGCTAAGTGTGCTTTATTCGGGCAAAGCTTTGCCTTAACAACGCCCTGGCCAACTGCCCTGACACAGCTCTCGACCTACGAGGACTGGACATAGTTGGTCACAAGTGCGGATTTGCGGAAAAGATCAGAGTGCACAGATATCCCACGCAAGTTGACCACTCATGCCCTTGCACAACCTTCTCCCGGATCAAAAAGGAACGAGCAGATCATCCAATCATGCCTCCTTGATGCCCCCCAAGTTTCGCCTCACTCCGTCTGCAACCCATTTTCCTGCCTAAACCTCAACGAGCATGTCGATGCGTTGGACCCCGTGACCCTCTCCTCTCGCTCATGTCCTTCATCCTCCACTCACTGATACCAGGGTGGAGCTGATACAAAGCACAGTACATGGTGCAGAGAGTGGCTGCCGAGGGAGAGGGACAACCTGGGACATCCACCATTGCTGATGTGAAGCCTCTGGCTGCATTCCGGCGGACAATAGCGTGGGGATGGAGTCAACAGCAATCCAACGAGTCCGTGGGTGCTGACTGAATTACGTCGGCTTCGAACCATGTCGTCCCACGGATACAAGCACTCATCCAACTCTGTCCTACCCTGGCGATTGCGATTGGCTTCTCACCACATCGTTTCCGCCAAGTGGCACCCAGGAACCTTGCCTCGCGTCTCCCCATCTTTGACAGGTTGATAAACTCCCGCCCGCCTCCCCAGCATATAGGAGACACCTCCGCCCTTCTTCTGCTTTACTTCCAGATTCGAGGCCTCGTACAAGATCACTGAATTGTCGATTTTCGACATATCAGCTGCCTGTGTCGCGACCTTGAAGCTCCACAGCCGCTTGCACAGCTCCCACGCTTGATACTCAATTCGATACTCAGTTCGACCCTCGAACCGTCGTGCCACATATCCAACCGCCTTCTGTGCAACTCGCGAGCTCATACCGAACTATCTATACTGCCCTCCTAGCTCTTTGTCTCTGCATTGCTTCTGCAAAGTCTAACCCCTCAGACGTATCGTACGCTGATGTCGGTTGATATACGCAAATCCTGCCCTAGCCTCCGCTTCCCATTTAGAAGCGACACTGTCTCTACTGCTCAGCTCTGTTCCGAGCATACGGGCCATTCTACAAGACCCCTTGATCGAGGTTGATCAAAGAGTAGGTTGACCGACCATGTTTGACCTTTCGACTAAAGCAAGAGAAAGGACCCCAAAGAAGAGAAGAGTCCAAACAACTAGAAGCTGCTAAATCCAAACCCTTCCAGTATGGCTCTTCCTAGTGCTGCCGTCCCCATGCTGGACGCTGCAATCGTCCACGAGAAACCAAACCCGACCGCTGCTGCAAAGGTCGCCCCGACGGCCCCAAACCCGCATCAAGTCCGTGTTGTCGCTCCGCACGAGTATAAACAGGCTGCCGCATGCTTGGCCGAGGCGTTTCGCCTTGACAAGATTGTCCGCTACGCCATCGACACTCCAGACCGCATGCATATGACGGAAGAGGAGCGCTTCGAACTGCACAGAGCCTCCATGGAGTACGTCACCTATGCTCATTGTCTCCAGGGACTGGTCTTGACGGTTGGTGAGAACTTTGATTGCGTTGCTTTGTGGCTGCCACCGGGTAAGAACATCGACGACTGGTTCCCCATCCTCCGCAGTGGCATGTGGCGACTGAGCTGGAAGCTCTCGAAGGAGGGCAAGGCGAGATTCTTCGATGAGTTCCTGCCCCTGTTGCATCATACTAAGCAGGAAATCTTGGGGGAAAGGGACAACAACTCCTGGTATTTGAACTATATCGGTACCAAGCCGTCGGCACGTGGTCGTGGTTATGCCCGAAAGTTGATTGAATATGTCACTAAGATGGTAATGTGCCGCCCACTAGAGATTGATTTCCTGGTTGACAGGCTAACCGAGACAGGCCGATGCCGACGGTATCCCGTGCTACCTGGAGAGCTCACACGATATCAACATCATCATCTACGGCAAGTTGGGCTTTGAGCTGCGCAAGCATATCTATTTGCAACGCGCTGCGGGCATGGAGCTGAGGATGGATGTCATGGTTAGGGAGCCGGTGGATCCGGAAAAGAAGGATGGGAATGGCAAAAAAGGGCAGTGAAGCTGGGCTGAGGATGAAGGGGGTTCTCAGTGCAAAGAGCAAAGCGGCCTCATGGCAGGACTGGTGAAGCCAGAGAGGGGGCAACGCTTGGGGTTCGTGAGACGCAAGGTGGGAATAACATGGGAATATCCAACTATTACTACACTCATTTAGACACACAAGATGCAATATCTGCTCTGTCACTTACGCATTTCACTGCTTTCATTCCTTGTTTGGTGACTAGAAGACGAGAAGGTGGTGAGGCTGGGGAGGTAGCCTTGTGTATACCACAACAAAGCCGCAAGGCTGAGGCGGAGCCTTGGGAACACGTCACTCCAACTGCGGTTTCTCAAAACTCCTTTCACTGTCAACACACAACATACAGTACACATTAGTCGCATTCGCATTGGAATTATACAGAGTGGCTTCATCTATCCTTTGTACAGTATAAATTCATGAGTCTACGTCCTTGAATAAAGATTTCATTACCTCGTTCCCGTCCCGCCGCAACCATGCAGTCGACCACTTCGAGATGATCACTCGTCAACGACATTGGACTCGACCGCCTGGGTGATTGCACGCCAACGCAGCTCCTTCGTCTAGTAACGAGATACCTTTCTTCTCGTATCCTTTCTTCCCATGCCCAGCTACTCGAGTCCTTCCTCCTCACCTCCCCCCACTCCGTCGCGCCGCCGAATCCGATCATGCGCCCGGACATGCGAGCGTACTTGCTGCGCCATTGCCACCTTCTTCCCGCTAGCTTTTGTGTATAGTATAACAACATGGGCAGTATGGGTGGTGGCATCGATAGGGTTCGGATCTCACAAATCAAAACATGTCTGGTGGTTGACACAAGCCACCTCGTTGTTGGGGATCATCCTCTATGCGCTGGCCAATTGGTCATACACGGTCGCCGCCTTTACGGATCCCGGTTCACCTCTGAAGTCTCCCGACAAGTCATCAGATCGAAGTCAAGGGAGATACTCAATGCTTCCAACTCACGAGCCTCCCGCTGATGTGGGCCAGATGCAGAGCATCACTGTTTCCTCCACAGGAGCGCCTAGATTCTGCAAAAAGTGCCATACCCCTAAGCCGGATCGGACACATCACTGCTCTACTTGCAAGAGATGCGTCTTGAAGATGGACCATCACTGCCCTTGGCTGTCAACATGTCTCGGCTTGCGGAACTATAAAGCATTTGTGCTCTTCCTCATCTACACGTCTCTGTTCTGCTGGGTCTGCTTTGTCAATGCTGCATGGTGGATGTGGAAAGAACTTTTCGAGCAAAGTGGCTATCTGGACGAGGTGGCACCCATCAATATTATTCTTCTTTCCGTGATTGCCGGAATTATCGGCCTGGTCCTGAGTGCATTCACCGGCTGGCATATACATCTCTGCATCAAGGGGCAAACTACCATCGAGAGACTTGAGAAGACGAGGTATCTGAGTGGTGTCAGGTCTCTCGTGGAGCGGAATCGCCAGGAGCATCAGTTAAATCACAGCAGACGCAGCTCCGAAGGCGTTGCAGGTAGACTCCAGCGCGCGGGGGAGCAGTTTCTTGAGTGGAATGCTAATGCTGTTCCCGGCGCTTCACGATACGAAGAAGGTGAAGAACACACCTCGCCCGTCCCAAGTGTCCGTAACACGACACGGCATGACACCCAGTATCCTCAAGGCTCAGACCAGTCCGCCAATCATCGTCTCCACCAGCCCGACGTTTTCGACGACACCCCAGCCGTTCGTGCATTGCGAAATACTTATTCCCATATGGAGGCAGCTCGCGAGCGAGAGAGATATTCACAATACCTAGATGACCAGGAGTCCGAAAAAATGCCCAATGCATTCGATCTTGGCTGGCGACAGAATCTTAACCACTTATTCGGACCGAATCGGTTTCTCTGGGCTTTTCCAATATGTAATACTACCGGTGATGGATGGCGGTGGGAAGTCAGCCCAAAATGGGTTGGGGCGCAAGAAGAAGCGGCGAGGAGAAAAGAGCAGAGGCTGGCGGCAATGATGGATCATGATCACTATGCAGGACCTATAAATGGAAGAGGTGGTCGTGGCTATGGTTATCAAGAGTACGAGAGCGACCGGGACCACGACTACACCGTCAACTTTGACGGAACCCACGAAAGCACTGTTCCACGGAATGCGGATGAGGACATGTACTCCCGCAGCGCCATGTCCATGAAGAATCTACCTTCACATCAAAATCATGCGTCATCCATGGCGGATCTGAGCAAGAGGAGACAACGGAGGGATTTTGACCAGGACGAACCGTTCGAGGTCAGCAGCGGTGACGACGACAGCGACTCAGATATTGGATATGACAATAGAGACGATCAAGACGATGCAGAGCGAGGCTGGATAAGGAGGAACCGTGCAGGTCGAGGAAGATGAGGGCGCCGGCAATTTCATCCTGTGTATCTTGTGCATATCTATTTGGATAACCTGGTTCCGGGCTCACAACGGGTTGAGCCAGCCCTTTGGATAGATACAAGTACAAACGACTCCTCACGGTTTTACATGGGACGGATCAGGCTCGGGCTTTATGTCATTATGCGGTTGCACATGGGGCGCTATGCAAAACCCGGGAGTG
>WJFF01000062.1:159111-169720 GCA_011800825.1 Fonsecaea pugnacius | reverse complement strand
GCGACCTCAATATTCGTCAATCATGTGGCTTGGGATATCATCTCTGCTCACCTGACGGAAGTTCCACCAGGGATGTGCCTGAAATTGGTCCTGGATTGGCTAGGCTGTACCTCGATCTGATTCAAACGGTCAATCCTCAACCTGCGCCAGTCCACATCGTGTCATCCGACGAGGTAACTGTTCCTGCGCATCGAGCAGGAGAAACTCCAGGGAGCTTATGCTGTAAGGCCTATCTCGTGACAACAACAACCACCCAACATCACGAACTGACTCTGGGCAGGTGCTGAAACAACCCAGTGCCTTCTGGTGCTCAGCTATAACGTTCCATTGTGCTGGGTACCATTCTCGTCCCCTTCTCCCTAGCCCCGGCTCATGCTTAGTGTTTCCCTCTAGGACAAGTTCACAACGAACTACTACCTTCCTGATGGCTCTTATGGTTCGATTAGCTCCGGAAACTATACCACTCCCAATGGCGACATTGCAAACCTGATCACAGGGAGCTATCGGCTAGCGGATGGGCAGACGGGAAATATCTATCAGGGAGACACGCTTGAAGAACCGAACACCTCCACGTTGCCGATGCCAACACCATGGACCAGTAAAGGAGTCGGCTCGGCGATACCCGCCAGTGAGGTAGGAGCGAGGCCAACCACCAATTTCTCAAGCATGCCGCTGTTACCCACCCTCACAACCGGCTCGGCTGTCAGTGCCAGCAGTGACCTGGCCACAGTGACGACACTCTTCGGGGACAACGTGACTTTGAGTAGCACGCCGCTGGCATCGATCCCAACCAGAACACCGCAACCCAGTATTACACCTCCAATCACAAACAATGCCTTCGGACAATGTCTTCGTAACTTGAAGCACCTGTGGCCGATGTTAATGACCTTTGTGGCGGTCACACAATTTGCATCACACGAATGAGCGAGACAAACAGCATCTGTATGACCCGTGGAAAGAAGAATCTGGTATCAAATCCTATCATGTGGACACGGACGGTCGTCACGTACGATTCGGGATGCTGACTGTGGGAGTCATTTGGACCTGGGCACGCATGGATGGACAAATGGCGGACAGAGCACAAGGAAGATCAAATTCTGTACGTGCGAAGCACAACCATTACAATAATGTCAGAGGACAATAGGTGTCGAACAGTAGCTGAACAGAAATCTCTCCTTTTGTGCCTCGTGGGGTTCACTTCGCCGTATATCAGTAGGTAATCTCGGCTTATCTGTGGCGAGATTGTAGGGCTTTCTCTTCCGTCCATTTATCCCACCTACTCCGTCCTTTAAAAATCGCCGACCCATTGCTCATCATGCGCAGCACCCCTCAGGCACCCCGTCCATCAGGCGGTTTGGTGGGGCACAAGGACGCCATCATGAGGACCCTGGCCAGCTCCGCGACGGCAGTTTGTTGAGTTTTGGTTGGTGCTTTCTCCTCCGTCTGCTGCTCTGCCTGTACGGAGTACATGATATTGCGAACGGTGTTCAAAGCTTGACCTTAACCAACTGCGGGCTTAACTGAAGTCCAGCTGTGCCTCCGCGACCTGCCACCAGGGGCCTGCGATGTGGTGTGACAGCCGCCCATTGTTCTGCAATCTGTGCTGCTTCCCTGCCCAAGCCTAGTAGCCTGGCCAGCCCCCTCCAAACCGCCCGCTTCCACGGCCTTGCCCAAATAGTCATTTCTTGACGCTTAATCATCATCAACCACGCACTTCTCTCACCTCTTTGGTGCCTTCTCGCTCGAAGATCGCGCAGACGATCCCGGCATCCATTTCCAATCCTGAGTGTCTCGACTCCTTAACCGAAATCTATCCCTTCTCCTCCGCTTTCCATCACCACATGTTTCGCCGTTATCCTCAGCGCTGCAATTGAGGTTGTCGTCGTTGCTGTCGCTCTCTGTGGATATTGGCTGCCTCCACATCGAGAGCCTAGACCACTTGAAGCCTGCAAAATGACATGACCGCACTCGGCACGCTCTCAGCACGAGAAAATGGACGAAATCTTGGGGGAGGACCTACCCATCGCGCCGGCTAGGCTCTTTGAACGTTTATCCCAAGTACCGAATTATACATGGGATCGCTCGGTATCTCTATCAATGGCACTGAAACACGAGGCGAATACTGATTTTGGATTGCTTGCAGTTCGTGCCGTTCCACACCAGCTACGATCACTGGTGAGTTCCCCCCCGAGGGAAGGATCTCCAGAAGTCGCATGTCGCGGATAATAACTAACGGGTGCTCGAAACAGGCATGTCTACGGTGTCCTACATAATCCAGACGTTGTCAACCCGCGCGAGTCAATAAGTACCTTGAACAGCTATTCCGTCCCCTCCGGTTCGACCAGAAGTTCTCCTAAACTCGATCCTTACCGCCCCGCCCTCCGACACCATCACTGGAGTAGCATTAGCGGTACTTCAACCGACAGCGAGAATCTGTCCTCCAAAGGCGACCCGGATCCAATATGGATGCCCGTTGTGGCGCGCATCAGCACGCATGTCTTGCGTCTAGAAAGAGAGTTCTACTATAACCAGGCGATTGTTAAGGATGCCGACCCGGAATGTGAACATACCGTCCGACCTCTCGAGATCTTCAAACTACCTACCACGCCAGGCGATACCCGTCCCATAGTCGTCTGTGTATATGAAGCTCCGGGCAAAAACTATCTTCGGGAGGTTCTGGACATGGGACCGGCGTTCTATGGTCTCAACAACCACAGGATGAGTGTCGCAGTCGACGGTACGCCCGGAGAGCGAATACCACTCCAGGCATTTCTAGATTTTGCCGTCGGGGCCGCGGAAACACTGGAGCTGTTGCATCACGGTGCCAATAGTGTCCATGGCGAGGTCCGCTCAGACACTTTCCACTGGAACCGGGAGACAGGCGCCGTCAAACTGGCCAATGTTGGGAACGGGCCTCGAGCGTTCGAAAATCTGCTGTCGAGTGAGGGGTGGGCGAACCTCAGCCGCGAGATTGGAGTCAAGAATAAACTACATTTTATTGCTCCGGAGCAGACTGGGAGGCTACCAGCCGAACCTGATAGTCGCACAGATATCTATAGCCTGGGGGTTCTATTCTGGACACTGCTCACTGGACAGCCCGCCTTCGATGCTGAGACCCCTATCGACATCGTCCAGCGTGTTCTCACACATCGCCTTCCCTTGGTCACCGCAATCCGCATCGATGTTCCCGACGCCATTGCTCATATCATTGCAAAAATGACCCAGAAGCAGATGGATGAGCGATATCATTCAATGAGTGGTCTTAGGTATGATTTGGTACAGATTCAAAAGTACCTAGGCGAAGGAGACCAGGAAAAGATCAAGAACTACAAGGTCGGGCAACGAGACGTTTCGTCCTTCTTCATCCTACCCACCAAACAATTTGGCCGACATGCGGAGACGGAACGTATCACCAAGATTATCGACAAGGCGCAGAAGCGGCACAGCGCGTCGAGCGCGAGACCGTCCCCTTCACAGCATGGTCTTTTGAGTGCTGGGTCCAATTCTTCCATTTCAGACAGTCGCGTGGATGGAGCGGAAGAGGCCCCGGGCTCTGACGATTCGAGCTCGTTCGGTTTCCGGGAGTCTCGGAGTAATTCTACCACTATTGGATTGGATGGCGCCTATACTCCGGGATATAGCAGCAAACCCAATCTCAATTTGTTGGGAAAGCGTACTCGAGGCATCGCCGACCCCAGGATCACGCCATTGGAAGTCTTGTCCGACCGGGACAGCAGCTTCTCGGGTGGTTTACAGCCTGCCACTGATATACTACCCGGGATGATGAGTCGAAGGAGAAACAGTCACAAGTACAAGCGAAGATCAAAGACCGAGGTCATAAGCATCCTGGGGCCAGCAGGAGTTGGTAAGACTGCCTTGATTAAGGCGGTGCAGCCTGTTATTCGTCGCCATGGCTATTTCGCCCTCGGCAGATTCGATAGGGCGCGACCTTCTCCTTTTGAACCCTTGATCAAGGTCATGGCAAGTCTCTTCCGCCAGATCTTCTCCGAGAAAGATGTCAATACACCGTATCACGAGCATCTTCGGGCTCACGTTACGCCCTTCTGGCCGATCCTCCACTCGATGTTGGATCTTCCTTCGACGCTACTTGATGTCACGGTCCTCTCTAAGAAGCTCTTGGTCAAAACAGATACCGCAAACCAAAGCATCAACACCGAAGTCCCCACAATCGAAAGCAATGGCCCCAAAACGCATGTGATTCCGCCTCACCAAGGCACGTGGGATGCCAATGACTTTCTGCGGGGACCAGCCAACACCAAGTCCATTCGACTGATCAACACGTACATGGACGTCTTACGCACAATCTGCACCGGGAAGCTCATCTGCGTCTGCTTGGACGACTTGCAATATGCCGATAGTGAATCAATCGAACTGCTGATGCATATCATCAAAGCGAAGGTGCCGGTTGTGCTTATGCTGTCAAGCAGAGTGGAGGATGGGAACGTTCCTGAACCGATGGTCAAACTTCTCGATCTCGATTCTACCAACAAGATCGAATTGGCCAATTTGCGCGAAAAGCATGTCTTTGAATACGTAGCAGCAACAATGTCTCAACCTGTGGAGACCGTTCTACCCCTTGCTGCCGTTGTCTACGCCAAATCTGAGGGGAATCCATTCCTCGTCAAGGATATTCTCCAGACATGTTATCAAAGGAACTGTCTGTGGTATGATTGGAAAGAATCAGGCTGGCAGTTTGATCTAGACAAGATTTTCAATGAGTTCAGCAGTGAAGGCTGCACGGACAACGGCTATCTGACACGTCGGCTACAAGAATTACCACCCGCCGCAAGGTCAATCCTCGCATGGGCCTCTTTGATCGGGACGACTTTCTCCTTCAAGCTAATCCAATCCATTGTGACCGGGGATTTCTTCTACAGCAGCGGAAGAGATCAAACCCACGATGCAACTTGTCCCAAACGCGCCAAATTAATCAACCTATCGGAGACCGATTGCATCAATGCACTTCAACAACTCGTCAACATGTACATCATCAATCCAGGCGAGACCGACGACGAATTCCGCTTTGCGCACGGGCGATACCTGAAAGCGGCGAACGAAATGCGCGAGTGTCAGAACACAACCAAGATGCATTTCATTATTGCACAAACGATGATGACGTACCTCAGTCAGTGCAAGTATAATTTGTACCCCCTGGCACGTCACATATGTTTGTCTGCAGATATTGTGAAAGAGAGGATTCCAACTCGCATGCGGTACCGCGATGTTCTTTGGCGAGGAGCGCAGAAGGCAATTGAAACTGGCGCGAAGGCTACGGGCCTTTGGTATTATAAGACTGCGCTTCAGTTGCTGCAAGACGACAAATGGAACACGGATAACCCAGATGTCTTCTACGATGAAACTCTTCAACTTCACGTTAATACCGCTGAAATCATGTATCTTCAGGGAGAGGAAGCAGCGGCTCTGGAACTTCTTAACGAAACATTTTCTCATGCAAGGTGCTCGGCAGACAAAACCAGGTCATACATCCTGAAAGGACGTGTGCTGGCTTCTCAAGGCAATTTCATGGACGCATTCGTGAGCCAAAGAGAATGTCTGGCAGGGTTAGGCCTTCCCCTACCAGAAGTAACCTGGGAGGAATGCGACGTCGAATTCAAGAAGCTAGAGCTTCGACTGCAACGGCTCGATAAGGAGGCACTCCTGACAGCCCCATTGAGCGAAGACAAAACCGTAATCGCTCTTGGTACCGTTCTCTCAGAAGCCCTCGGCGCGCTCTATTGGTCGAACGCTTTGCTCTGGTATCAACTCGTCATCGCTTTTGTCAACACAATTCTCGATCGTGGCGTTTTTATTCAGGCAGGGGTCGGTTTCACCATGCTTGGTGCTGCTGCTATCGGCCGCTTCAAGGACATCGAGTTGGGCCTCTCTTATGGCGACCTTGCGCAAGAATTCTATACCATGTTTGATGATGCTTGGACGCGAGGCAGAGGTTGGACCCTGTACACACTTTTTATTGGCCATTACCAGACTCCAGTGCGAAATCTTCTCCCTATCCTCGATAGCGCACTCGAATATTCACTCTCGTCCGGGGACAAGTTTGTCAGCATCCTGAACATTGGATCCATGGCTCTTTCAAGATTTTGGGCTGGACAGGATCTCGGTGAAGTGGAGGCTTTCTGCAATTATGGCCCAGAAGAGTTCGATGATTGGGCCAAAGATCGACGAGGGGGAACACTTCTGATTGTTATCAGGCAGGTCGCGCGGGCACTGCAAGGCAAGACGATCGCAGCGGACGCGGCCACTCTTCTCGATGATGAAGATCATCAGACTGAGTTGTGGTTGGATGAATGTGGAAAGTACGCCGCCAATGCCCAACGTTCTCGCGACATATACCACGCTATGTCGCTCGTCGCGTACCATTTGATGGGCTATCACGAATATGTCGTCAAAAAGGGGAGAGAGCTACTCGCCGGAAGTCTTGACGAGCTTTGGTCTAATAGACCCACGTGTGGCACTCGCTTCTACCTAGGCTTGTCCCTTATCGCGCTTGCAAAAGAGAAGCCCGAAGAGGAGCGTGGACCTTATATTGAAGAAGCGAGGGAGATGAAACGGTTTATCGATGACTGGGGTAAAGTCAATGATGTGAACTACTTTGCCTGGTCCAGAATACTTGACTCCGCGATTTCCGACATAACTCGAGTGTACTACAACGTCACTTCCAACCTCGAAATGGCCATTGACCACTGTCAAGTCCATGGCTTTGCCATGGAGGAGGCGCTGGCGATGGAAATGCAGGCGGACTTCCTGCTTATGCGAGGAGCAAAGAGAGCCGGCAAGGTCATGATTCAAGAAGCCATTGCCGCTTGGAATAGAATCAATGCCGCCGGGAAAGCTCGACAACTTCAAGAGAAGCATGAGTGGCTGATCAAAACTGCTACTACTTCGAGGACCATGGACGCCAGTACCCAAACACAAGATTTGCATGCATTGACAGTAGGTGAAGATGCGCAGATCCAGAACAAGCG
This sequence comes from Fonsecaea pugnacius, assembly GCA_011800825.1. Lineage (NCBI taxonomy): Eukaryota > Fungi > Ascomycota > Eurotiomycetes > Chaetothyriales > Herpotrichiellaceae > Fonsecaea > Fonsecaea pugnacius. The sequence goes on along the minus strand of WJFF01000062.1, from coordinate 162,716 downwards.
CGAGTATACAAACCAATGGGTACAACCGAAAGCAGCAGTGGCGACTCAAACACCCCAGGATGTGCCTGGCCTAGGCCTGGATATCCTAGATCTCACGTCTATCCTCGAATTCTCACGCGTCATCAGCTCAGAGCTTCAAATCAACAATCTTCTATCCAAGATGATTTCAGTCATTCTGGAATCTGTCGGAGGTCAAGCGGAATTCTGCGCAATAGTCATCGACTCCGAGGATCAAGGATGGTGTGTTGCGGCAAGCGCAGACCACGAAACAGGTGTCAAGACTTACCCTGATGGGATTCCTTTCTCTGAGGTCGACGATCAAGCCGCCCAGCAGATCACCCATTACCTTCTTCGGACGAAAGAGACTGTATTTGTGCACAACGTGCTCGAGGATGATCGATTTTCCAATGTTGGTGATGCTTACTTGGCAAGGAACCCTCATGGCCGGTCCATTATTGCCATTCCTATCATCCAAGCTGATCATTTGATGGGTGTCATCCATCTCGAGGGGCGGCCAAACGCCTTTACCCAGCGCAACATGATCGTCCTCAACCTTCTCACCAATCAAGTCGCCATCTCCCTTGGCAATGCGCTCCTTTACAGGAAAGTTCGCAAGGTTAGCGCATCAAATGCGAGCATGGTTGAGTCGCAGAAGCGCGCCCTCGTGGCAGCTCGCGAGGCAGAAGCTAAAGCCAAGAGGGCCGAGGCCGAAGCCATGCACAACGTCAAACTGAAGGAGGAGGCAGCGAAGGCGAAGTCAATTTTCCTAGCCAACGTCAGTCACGAACTCCGAACTCCGCTCAACGGCGTGATTGGTATGTCCGAATTGCTTAAGGGCACTACTTTGAGTAAAGAGCAAGAACAATATGCGGACAGCATCCGGGTTTGTGCAGATACTCTCCTTACCGTTATCAACGACATCCTGGACTTTTCGAAGCTCGAGGCCGGCAAGATGCAGATGTTCACGGTCCCTCTGAATCTGAAAGAGACCATCACCGAGGTGGTGCGGGCGCTAGCCTACACTAACCAAGAGCACGGGCTCAAGACCGTCGAAGACCTTCAGATAGACGATAACTTGGTCCTCGGTGACCCTGTTCGCCTTCACCAGATATTTATGAACCTCCTGAGCAATGCCTACAAATTCACTCCCAAGGGTTCCGTCACGGTCAGAGCTCGAAAGAATGCCGAAACGAGAGACAAGGTCAAGATCACATGCTCTGTTGCAGATACAGGTATTGGTATCACGCAGGAGCAGCTCACGCGCCTTTTCCAACCTTTTTCGCAAGCCGACTCGTCCACGGCGCGTTCATATGGAGGCAGCGGCCTTGGTCTCAGCATTTGCAAGGCCATGATCGAAAATGTGCTCGGTGGGAAGATCTGGATTGAGTCAACGCCTGGCGTCGGCACGACGGTGTCATTCACACTTACATTCCAAAAGGCACCCAAGAACAGCAGTGTACCCAACGAGATTCAAATCTCGGCCAAGGATCCAGACCCAATGGCAAATTGGTCACAGTCGGCCAGCCCAGAGACAGAGCAGAAGACTTACAGTTTCTGTGATCTGAGCAAGGTTCCCCGTGAGGAATTGCGTGTTTGTATTGCTGAGGACAACCAGATCAACAGGAAAATTGCCATTTCGTTTGTCAACCGGCTTGGCTTGAAATGTGAAGCTTATGAGGATGGGAAGCAAGCTTACGAAGCTTTGCAGGCCAAGAGTAGTGAAGGGAAGCCATTCCACCTGGTCCTGATGGATGTCCAGATGCCTGTGCTGGATGGGTACGAAGCTACCAAAGCAATCAGAGCCGATCCGGACCCCAACGTCAGTCGAGTCCTGATTATCGCCATGACGGCTTCGGCAATTCGTGGCGACCGAGAGAAGTGCCTCGAGGCCGGAATGAATGACTACCTTGCCAAACCTGTCCGTCAGACTGCTCTGAAAGCCATGCTGGACGAATATCTTCACAAAAGCAAAGGAGCGGCAGAGAACTTGATCAGGAGTTCTGGGTCTAAACCAGCCACTGTCGATGGCGCCAATGGCGCTGCAGAAAGTGGTAGCAGATCAGGCAGCTCGACTACGAATGGCGAAGAACCACCGATGAGCCCGATAGAAAGACCGAAATTGCGACGCCCGTTCAAGAGAGTTATGAAGAAAGTCGAAGCCAGTGTTGTCGAGGTGAGCGGACAGACCAACGAATCTAAGACCTCAGGGACAGAGAATGGTGAAGCCGGAACCCCGAGTCCTCCAAGTGGCAAAAGGGCAACGGATGAATTAGGGAAGATCACCTCGGAGCAAGTCACTCCCAAACCAGCTCTGCCAATTGGTATATCAACCACCAACGGACACGTCAATGGTGAGGTGAATGGAACTGGCCATGACACTGAGGCAGTGCCGTCATTAACCTTGACGGAACGATCAGCAAACACAGATCATACGAAGGCGGAACCATCGTGAGGAGATAGGGAAGAACACGGATTAGATTCTTGGGTTTGGAATGATATGATGACAGCGTACGGTACATGGCGTCATGAATATAGAGGGACAAGCTGGAGTCGGCGGCGGCGATACGCCATTATCAATGCATTGATCAGCACCAGCTGATCGGGTTATTGTTGTACTCCCTTTAGGACCGGGACTCTTGAGGTCACGCGTTCTTTTGTCTCACTTGGACTTGAGTGGAAAAGCGTTAGTGCAGGTATACAGTATATGGTATTTGGCTGGGAGCAAGAGAAGAAGTCGAAGTTGGTAGCACCGCGACATGTGGCGTGGGGTGGTTAGCCGACCTTTTCCCTCGCATGGAATGAGAAGCCTTTTGTCCATCCGACCGGTCCAAATCATACAAGTCATCGAGAGTCTCTGTCCTTGCAACTCACCCACCTCATGATAATAATAAGAGTAGCCGCCGTCAGTCCATCGGTATAGGCCAAAAATGGCCAAAAATAGACTAGTGTGCCAAGCGTGAGGTTGGGTTCCAGCCAATCATGTTGATGCTGGGGTTTGCCGCCGCTGCATCTTCAAACCAACGCAATTTACGCCGATAAGCGCGAGGAGACGAGACTCAGTTTGTGCGACTTGCCCAATGGCCATCCATGACACGGCATGGGGTCGAGCTCTGAAGCTGAGCAATATCAGGCACAGCCTCGAAAAGCGGACACAAGGGTTCCTGTTCTCCCGTCGACTTGAGTGGTTTGGGAAGCGACTGGCCATTTTCATCTTCCTGGTTTAAGACAATGCCCCTGATCGGTTTCGAGTGTCCCGGAAGAGTCTATTCGAGGGTCATGAGCGTGGGCCCTGTCTCTAATGGCTGCGACTTCAGGATAAATCTCTGTTTCAGCCTTCTCTTCATTCTGGTGCGGGATGCCCATGGTTACCGTCTGGTTCAATCCACAACCACGTTAAGACTCCGCTCGACGTTGCGCGCGCGAGTACTCGCCTTCAGAATGTCTTGTATTCGGGCCCACGGCAACAAGACTGCATGGCCACTGCAAGGTCTACATGCTGAAAGAAGGGTGGGGTGACATTCGACACACCATCTCGTGCATACAAAAGGCTCCAATTCCTCGTCGAAATGTAGCAACCTCTATCTTCGTCCATCACAAAACTCTCG
>WJFF01000062.1:109635-143450 GCA_011800825.1 Fonsecaea pugnacius | reverse complement strand
TCTGCTCTCCATGTGAATTCTTCTCGGGCTGCTCTCCCTCTACCTTATGACAAGACCATCCAACCTCCGAACAGATCGACGGACGGTGGACCATTCATACCAATGATCTGTTAGCCATCTCCTGTGTAAAGACCAGGCAGGAATCCAACAATGGCTGCACAACCCGTCAACACCCATATGCTCATCACCACCCCAGGACGAACATGTGCCCTCTGTCATTCCGGTACAAACAGCCTTTCGCGTAGACCCCTCTTCGGTAGACTTTTGTGCTGACTTCATCGCAGGTATCCCCTGGGACGTCACCTTTGCAGACTGTACCTACTGCAGACTGCCCTTCTGCAAACACTGCTGGCTCCAACACCAGCCGAGCCATGCCTTGGCGTCGGTATCGATGGTGCACGGCGACATCCACGACGCAACCAACAAAGTCGCTCCACCGCCGTGCTCGGCCTGTCGAAAACGCTCGGCGAGTCGGTACGCGTGCCTCGAATGCCCCTACACGCTGTGTCGGGCATGCTGGTTCTCACGAGGCGTCAACGCCCACGCACACCGGTCCTTCAAGGTCTTCGAGCCCAAATGCTCGACGGGGACGGTCACGGCCGACACGCTCCCCACAAACTCGTGTTGTGACGACGCCGCCGTCAATCACTGCGTCTCCTGCTCGAAGGGCTTCGCGCTCGGCCAGTCCGTCATCTTCTGCAAGACGTGCTTTGTCGACATCAACGAGCCCATGTACCGCTGTCTGAGCTGCTATTCACTCGGCCACGGCCACCCGAGCCATCACGAGCCGTGGCAGTGGACGTTTCAGGTCGCAAAGACAGGCTGGCTCTCCAGCGGCATCTACTGCCAGAAGTGTGCGCAACGTAAGTCCCAAGCTGGATGGCGATTAGTATGGGAAACTCCCGTTTGCTGATGTGGCGCTGGTGATGCTTAGCCATGCGGACGATCGAGGCTCTGAAAGGACATGCCCACACAGACTACATTGACGTCTACACCGAAGAGAACCTGAATCAGGTCATTGCGCGGTCATACCGGGAGTGCCAGAGAAAAGTCATGCGAGTCGACGGGCTCGTCACCGACACTGGCGAACAGTGCAGTCTCTGCTTGCATAGTAGGGTTTCAAATCTTGCGGGTTGGATATTCGTCACTAACACCGCGTCCAGAAACCACACCCAGCTCGTCTTTGCATTGTCAGCAGTGTAACCAATTCCTCAAGCTGTGTACTCACTGCGTCCAGTATGCCAGCAAATTGCATGTTCACCCCATTCCCAGGTTCAACGACGATGCCAACCAAGTCCAACAGGCGCAGATACACCAAAGTCCAGTCTCAACATCCCCGGCGATAGGGTCGCTACCATCGCCGCAGTCGCCCTATCCAATTCAGCGTCCTTTCAGTGCAACTGCTGCTCCTCAGTCCCAGTGGCCTGGTCACGCCGCCAGTCCACATCCTGCGGTTGCACATGCCAGACCACCTCCAGGACAGAGAATCAGCAGTGCTCCACCCCACACCCTCTGGTCAAGACCTCAAAGCCACGTCCCTGGTCCGATGATGAGACCTCATGGCCCGGCACAGCAGCATAACTTCTTCAACGAACTTGCCACCAGCATCGCCGTGGCGTCCATCACCAATGCAGTGGTGGCTGCGGAGTCGAATGCGATATATGGCGGGTCGAATGGGACCGGGACGGCAGACGGTGGAAACTTCGACACCGGTACAACAGCTGCAGATCCCTCCGGGATTAACACAACCGAGGATGCCAGTGGGACGCAGGGCATGGACTGGTCGATGGGACAGGACACCGCAGTGTACGACTCGGGATGGGCAGTGGACAACTCGTTACAGTTCGAATCGGGATTTTGACCGGAGGACATCCAGGAGCGAAATCCTTTCCAAAGGAGCTGACCCTTGAGTTGCCTTAGTGGTCTAACGAGGAGCAGTGCACCAAATCTCCAGCGAGCACGGTGCACTGCAGTTTCTCCGTGTAAAGACGACCGAAGATTCAGATGAATAGTTAGGACAGGATATCGCATTGATCGAGTCCACCGGGTTCGGCAATATCGCTGGTTGTCAAACTGTAAAAGCAGCACACTATGCCTGACTGGGAAGGGTGCCATTTGACTCCATCCCTATCAGCGAATCCGAAGATCTCTGTCCGCGCTTTGGTACGATTCGTAGGGCAGGAATGCTACATGTCGATTCGTTTTGCTGTCAAAACCCGCCCGATGTCATTGTCAGCTCTGCTGATCCAAAAGAAAGCGCGACCTCATAGCTTCTTGAATTTAGCAAAGCAAGATGAGTACCACAAGACCAGTGTGTGGCAAGAGGAATGCTGAAGTTGGTTCAAGGGTAACAAGGCCAAAAGCCGCATCTACTTGTGGCCCGGCTCTGTTAAGTTTCATATCTCCCCTCCACCCACGGGCTAAGCAACCTGGTTATCTGCGGGATTCTTACCCAGGTGGATTCACCTCCAATTCGTCTAGACGGCGACGCGGATCCGATTACGCTGAGGGAATCAATGTTGCAGGACAAGCCTTATTAGCTTTAACAGTACGAATCGTATCCAAACTCAAGTGTGAACTGTCGCTTTCTCGGCACTGCGACTACGAGCCGCCGAAATTACTGGCCAGCCCGCATTTTGGGAGAGCTCATGTAGTACCCTAAAGGTTTCGTGGCCCAGAATGACAAAAGTTTTTCTGTACGCGAAAACAGATGTTGCAGACCCACATATCGAGAAGACTTCTCGACGTATGTTACTCGTGGCCAAGATTTGTCTGTATAGTATGCTGCTGTATAGGTTGATGCTAAAGTGGTGGAATGGCTCGGGCAATACTGTCCTCTAGACTGGTCCAGCCTGGTACGCCGAAAAAGGATTGAATCAAGCTCTGTGCTCTCATGCTAGCTTGGTGGAAATCGAAGAGATCGCGTCCTTCATCATGGGGAGGATCTGGAAGTGCTGCATTGGGGTGTAGCTTTCGAAGGATAGAGATAACATCCGTCCAGTTGAAGGGGCCAGCGAAGGCAAATAGCCGCTCATCACAGACAGTCGGGTCCAGTAATGCCGCGACGTGAACTCGAGCAACATCTCTCACATCGACGTACCACTCTGTATACTCCTGTTTTAGTCGCCCGTTCAAGATATCTCCTCCCACACAGAACCTACCTGGAGGGAAAAGATTGATGACTATCGGGTCTTGATCCAACAGACTCTTCAGCAATCTCATGGTGTTTCCGGGGATTTCGGGTATCAAAACTTGTCCGCACTGCAAGCGTGAAATGTTTTAGCATTGAAGGCCGAGTGGCTAACCTCTTGGGTAAACGTACCGTGAAATATGGCAATACCGAATTGGCCACGAATGGAGGCTTTAGTTCTTTCACCCGCTTCCAAAACTCGCGCTCCGACTCGGTCTTGGAGGCCGCGTATACGATGGTGGGCAGCATACTGGAAGGGGTGTCCCTACTCCAAGCTGCCTTGACCACTTCGTCGTTCCAAGTGTCTTTGACAAGGTTAGAATCTCCATGTTCAGGCTGTAGAGATTCCCTCACCTTGATCAGCCGATCCCTGCTTGTTTGCCTCTGGAAGCAGCAATGCAGTGGATGATGAAGTTAGCACAAAGGCCTTGACGGACGGTTGCTTCGCCGCAGCATTTAGAATGCTCAGTGTTGCCGCAACCATAGTTGGAATGACAGCCCGGGGGTCGGGATCCCCTGACACGTCCGACGCCTGCCTCAAGGTATTAGCTCCCTGGGCATGGCCAGCAACGAGGCGCACTCGGAAAGGCTGCGAATGATGAATGAACCCACCACATGTACAACTCCGGACATGTTTCGTAGAGCGGTATCCAAGCTCTTTTCATCTGCCAACGATGGCAGAATGAAAGCCTCGAAACTGCCTACGCCGTATTTGACGTCGAAATAGCGCTGAAGCCATGGTTTCTCGTTCCGAATTGTTCCTCGTACTTTGAACCCTTGCTCCAGCAGAATGTCCACGACGTGTGAACCAATGTATGAGTTGGCTCCGGTCACAAGAATCCAGGCACCCTTGTCAATCCTTTGCTCTCGCTGTGCTGACATAGCAAACCCTTCGAATAGTCAAGCAGTACACGCTGTTGAGGAGAACTCTTGCTGAGAGAAATGGTACCAGTAGTAGTAAGATATAGCAAGACGAAAGGCCTGTTACTCGACTAAAACCAGATATGTTCAGTATTACCTGCGGCTGAAATATCAACGCGCCAATTTTCTCCAACATCTGCCCAAGCGTGGCTAGCAAGTCTTCGTCCTCGTAATTTACGAGGCAACGGAGAAATATGGGGACCATGATGCGAACACTGGAGGTGACCTCGGCTGATTGGTATGGATTTGATTACATGGTCGCAACGCGAATGTCCAAATGCATGCAGATTATCGAGCCCAGGTGCTTCTCGTCCTACGACAAATTCTAAAATTGGTTTACATGTGCCCCTGCGCACAGTTCATGAGCTGAGGGGAACGTCGCTTCTGTTGACATGATCGAATAGTTCCCGGCTAGAGTACTGTCGAATGAACCGCTGCATTGCAGTCGAAACAGGGCTTATTGAACATGGCCTTGAACATATAGCCTGTCCATATGGCTCGGACGTCGATGCACAGAAGTCTTTCTATCTCCATGTACCAGTAAGTGTTGACCGTAAGATATTGCCCAGTCTCTTCTACGTGAGGTGCACACACTTCGCACCAAAGCACCCAACAAGCTTGACTTCGCTGAATCAACATGACCCTGAACCTTCGTTTGCTCAGGGGCTTAAAAGCTCCGAGAATGGTGTCACAAGGATCTTGAGCTGTGCATCCTTGTTTCCAAGCAGCTCCTCAAAACCCTTCTCGACCGCGTCGTCGAGCAGAATTCGACCCGTTACTAATGCTTCGAGCCCTTGAAACTTTCCTGCAGAGAGAAAGGGAAACAAGTTAGAATGGGCGGGGACGATGACTTGTCGCCAACTGTGTCTTACCTTTGATGAAGCAGTCGACGACATCGCGAAAGTCGGTTTCATTGTATGACATGGAAGATTTGAAGGTCAGCTCCTTACAAGTTACAAACTCTTGTCGGGGATTCCACTATTTGTTCGGTGATGAGCCCGGAATTCGTGACCACGGCACGTCGAGTAATGAAATAGACTTACCGGTGTCGTCCAACCCGCAAGGTTGAGATATGTTCCTCCAGGTCCCAGGGCTTTTAGCCCTTCGTCCATCCCGGCTTGGATTCCCGCACAATCAAAAAGCACTTTGATTCCCTTTCCGCCCGTCATGGACTGCATCATCTCTGCGACGCCCTGTGACAAGGGATCAATCGTGGTGTCTGCGAACAGAGCGGCCTTCTCACGACGAATCTTCGCCGGTTCCGAGACACAGATTTTTCTTGCACCGTGGGCCCGGAGAACTATGCAAACCGCTGTCCCAATGGGGCCTCCCCCGATCACAAGGACCGGCGTTTCGCCGGCAACGTCGACGCCCGACCTGGTGACGCTGTGCCACGCGACGGCCAGCGGCTCAAGCAGGGCAGCTAGTTCTAGAGGTGCTTCGTCCGGCAAGACGTGAAGATTCTCCGCTGGAACAGCAACATACTCGGACAGACCACCTCCGGCCCCGGACAGGCCGAGGAAGCCGAAGGTCTCACAAATGTTTGTCGCCGATGTCTCACAGGCGTAGCAGGAACGGCACCAAAGACGAGGATCGACCATGACTGCTTGCCCTGGCTTGAATTTCGAGTCCTTGGGGACCGTCGCCACGCGGCCGCAAAACTCGTGGCCCATGACGACCGGTGCGGTCTCGCCGGTCAAAGGGTGCGGCCGCTCAGAAGTCGGGCAAGCAAAGGGTCCTGCGTATTGATGAATCAGTCTCTTTGTGACTTTTGTGGGTGGTCTAGTCGGGGTCAATTCAGATACCGTCGGTGTACTCATGTAGATCGGAGCCACAAATGCCACACCACTCAACACGAACCAGTACTTGTCCCTCCTTTGGCAGCGGCTTTTGAATCTTCTCGACTCTCAGATCTCGTCGCCCATGATATCTCAAGGCCTTCATGTTTTGCTTGAGGCCTTCAGGTGCGGTCTTTCGATCAGAAAGACTAGATATCAATCGGCGCGGATTGTATTCAGGCTTTGTGAGCCAACACGCGTTCCAGCGAATGAATAGTAGCTGTCATTAGCAGTCGCAGATTTCCCCCTTTAACTCTGCGGGACCTTGAAGATGGCAGACCTTTACGGTTCACGCGCGTTTGGCTTGTTTGCTCCCCACTGGCTTTGACTCGACGAGTCGACAAGTTCGAGCTAGCTTTTCTTCTTACCAATCGTACAACTCAAGACCCCTCAATCCGGGATGGAGAAGTGCCGGACGAATTGTTCACTGTATCCAGCTGAGCAGCTCCTTTCAAACGATCGGCATCGACATCGGAGTACATACGTATTCACAAACAATGCCGTCCGGAGAAGGCCAAAACACACTGCGGACCTGGGCTTGTTTAGGCCCAAGCTTGTAGCCCCCTTCAGGCCTCATGTGCTAAAGAACAGGGATCATACACTATTTGGACAAGCTGGAATTTGTGAGTTCCAATTTTTACCGGATTGGTAGGAGTCTTGAATGACCTCTCTGCCGGGTAAAGATTTACATTATAATGGACTCTCAAGTATACCTGTTCATTATGATGGAAGTTTGAGGGGTTCCAGTCCCAGCTTTTCCCGACCCTTGTTGACCTTGCTCAGATAGTTGGGGGTATTGGCATAATCAACCAGTTCGACAAATTTGGTGATGGCCGTCTGATCCTCATTAAAGGTGAACATGATAAAGTATTTGCCAGTGTACGGCTCGATATCCAGACTCGGTTCGAAGTGCATCGTCAACGTAAACAGAATCGACAGCTTGTTTCCCTTCTCGTCCTCGAGCCAGTCATGCACCGTCGACTCCCCGCGATCAATAATCCCTTCGAATTGAGTGAAGAACTCTGCGGTTTTTCGGTTGTCCCATAAAACTGGATTCGTCGCACTGGGCACGATATGCGGACAATCCGCTGTTCGAAATGCGCCGGGGGTGTTTCTATCAGGATGTTTGTACCCATCCAGCCATGCTTGAATCAGTTGACGTCTTTTAGAGACCATGGTTGCGACTTCGGCTCTGCAGAGCCTGTGGAAGTGAATTGAGTGAGAAAGAGGCTGATATCTAAGGCGGGAGAGGCAATGACTTTTTTACTCCAGGAAAGAAAAATGTCTGGAGGGATTGGACATAAAATTGTTTATCTCTCCACTTTCGACCTCAACCGAGGCTGGAAAGATTCAAGCTGCCAGCGTCTCAATCGTTGCTTTGGTGCTTCTTGGAAACATGCCACACAGGGAGGAGAAAAGTTGACGCCCCCGCCGTTGCCCGTTGAAGCCGATTAGGAACTGACACGAATCGTAAGACTTGCCCTTGTGCCTGTGGACCAATTGGCCCCCGACTTCGTGATTCTATGACCGGGAGCATGAATGGCATCGTACCCAACTGCCACCCTTTGTCCCGCCTCGTACGATTCGGACAAAACGAGGACTCGTACCATGGCCGGTTGTCAAAGTTGACCTATTGTTTCCCTGCCTTGTGAACGGTATTCAAGCAAGGCTCTATGATGCGATGTATGGCAACCAAATATTGCCTCTCCAAGTTACTTCCTGCTAGGGGCTTCAAAGGGTACTCGACCACTTTGGCTTCGCATTACTTGGAGGTATTTCCTTCGGTAAAACGGTAGATAGGAGGTATCTCGGTATCTAGTTCTAAGTTCTCATGAATTGTTTTCCCTTCTATTTCTACGGAGCCTTGCTGCATAGAAGGCGAAACTCACAGATTCGCCTTCGCCACCAGTTTTGTGCGAGTTTCTTCCCGGATTGCATTCTTTAGCAACCTCCGTAGAATCTTTCCACTCCCACTCTTGGGAATAGACTCGACAAATCTGACTCCACCGCGCAATCTCTTGTAATTCACCACACGGGCAGCCAGCCAATTGATAATCCTTGAGTCATCGCCTTGACAGACTGTATTCACTCCACCTTTGCGAACGACATACGCCCTCGGGACTTCTGTTCCCAGCTCAGGTATAGAAACTCCGACCACGGCAACGTCTTCGATAAGATCGTGTTCGAGCAGGTACCCTTCAAGTTCGGCTGGCGCAACCTGAAAACCTTTGTACTTGATCAATTCCTTAACGCGATCAGTGATGAAGAGATCTCCGTCTTCGTCCACGTAGCCGACATCACCGGTTCTGAACCACCCGTCACGGAAGCTGGCCGCTGTGGCATGAGCATTGTTGAGGTACCCGTGAAAAACGTTTGGTCCCTTGACGTACAGCTCCCCTACTCCCCCTCGGGCGATTTCTTGAACCTGCGTTGACGAGGTATCGTCGTCGTCAAGTGAGAGGACGCGACAAAATTTGACCGTTGCATTGGGGACGAGCCAGCCCGCGCTCCCAGATTTCCGATCCCAATCGCACCACCTCATTGTGAACAAGGTTGGCGAAGTCTCACTCATGCCGTACCCTTGCTTGATACGCACTCCGAGCCTTTTGAACACTTGACCCACAAGTTCTTTCGACAACGGTGCTGCCCCGGACGTTGTCACACGTAAAGAACTAAGATCATACTTGTCGACCACTGGGTTTTTGGCGAGTAATACCACGATGGGTGGGACAACATAGGCTATAGTAACCTTGTAGTTCTGCACCCATTGACACCACTTTTCGAGGTCGAATGCGCGCGCAACGACGCAACATACACCGGTATAAACGGGATTGATCATCATAGAGGTCAAGCCGTAGATGTGGAAGAACGGTAAGACGGCGAGAATTTTGTCGCCAACGCCTTTTGGTGCGTCTGGAAATCCCTCAACAGATTTGCTTCCATCCCAGCTAATCACCTCGAAACCTTGGATCTGTTGAATGTTTGATGTGATGTTGAAATGGGTCAGCATTACGCCTTTCGGCTTTCCCGTTGTTCCCGAAGAATACACAATAAACGCAAGATCTTGTTTCGGATCGATGTGCTCTATGGGTGATGGGCCACGTTTCTCGTCCATGCAGATATTAGTCCAATGTCGACATTGCCCTCCGAAGTCCGGAGGCGTGTTGCCGAGCAGGAGAATACGGGCTCGAGGAATCCCGGCACGGTCGCAGGCTTCCTCTGCGACCGAGAGAACTGAGAGATCCGTCAATAGAAGTTGTGTTTGACTATCGAGGAGCTGATGGGACAGCTCGGCGGCCGTAAAAGCTGGATTGACGGGAGAGATGATCCCACCGCAGACCAGCGCCCCGAAAACAACTGGGGGAATATCGACATCATTGACTGCAAACAGCCCAATGACCTGCCCTTTGCGAACCCTGAAATGATGGCGCAAACCCCGAGCAAACGCCAGAGCAGCACGTTGCAGCGACGAGAAATGGTACATCCGCGTGGGCACTTCCGCGTCATGGAAAAGGACTACCGTTCAGTTAACAAGGGCCTGTTCTGGGTAAACGAATGGGGTGCTTGACCTTTATCATCTGGAAATGCCCTATCATTTCGGGCGAACAGGAACGAGAATATGTCCTTTTCCTCCAGAGGGATGTCTGGATAGTTGGATTTTATGACCATCGCGCCCTTCTTTCAATGAGGATATTGTGGACGCGGAAGAAAGTCCGAGCGAGTAACCTTGGCTGGTCCAGGAGGAAGCCCCTCACATAAAGGTATAGAATACCTGTCTAATTCAAAATGGCAATAGACAATTGCTCAACCTGGACATCTGATCGACGGATGTCGAAACGTGAAAGGCCAGGTAACTACCACCGGTACGCAATTCAATTTACGGCTGAAGAGCAAACACCCTAGGAGAAGTTACGGACTGCAACAATTGGCGATGCAACTACGACTCGTATATTAGTATCACCATTTCACCCATCTCAAGCCAATGCCCACCGTAGGAAAGCTAGAGAGGCTTCGGTGGAGAAATTTGGAAGCTTTGGGGTAGCTTGTCCGAAAAGCTCCTCGCTCGTCATTTCTCTAGAGCAAGGTATTTGCGGCACATTTGCGCCGACGTCGCTGGGGCTAAGAGAAGGACCCCTGGGCGAGCTTCGAGAACGTTTTACGCAGCTTATCGTCATTCAACCTGCCTCTTTGATTTTATTTTGGACTTGTTAGAGAACGGTCCAACCACTAAGATACCCATCAGTGAACCAACATGGCTCAGCCTGCCGGCCCATTGCCCTTTCTTCCTCTGCTCGCTTCTTCCCTTCGCTACATACAACTACAGGTCTGTTGGTGCCTATAAATTGGGACATAATCAAAACGGTACACAAGGGTCCCTTAGTGCAACTCGTGGGCTACGTCTTTTAAACCCCGAACTCATTTCTCTTTCTCACATCACTGTCGACCGATGCAGAGATGGAGGCAGAAGAAGTAGCGCTCGATGTGCTCCCTCCAGATCGAGACACTCCAAATGGTGATGACTGGTTGTGTCTAGAACCGCAAAAGGATAATTGCCTTTCAAATGATTGCTTCCGTACTGACTGCGCGGTCAACGGTCATGTTTTTGAAGACTTCGATGACGACGCAAGGGGAGACAATACCTCGGTCACGCGAGACTCTTCCCAGACTTTGTCGCATCGTGCTTCGCACCCTTCAGAATTCGAGTTGACCAGCGATCATGGTGACCTGATACAAACTCTCGTTGACTCAGGTGGGATCGGTTGCTCTGGTGTCGCAATCTGAATGGTTAATTTTTTGCACAGTTGGCTTGAGCGTGGTTCCTGCGTCTCTCAGGATGATGGGGTTTGATAGCGAGGAGGAGGCCCGAAGGACCTCGCACCAACCCCTGTCAGGTCGACTCCATCATCGATCAGAGGCACTGGGACGACGAAACTCTTCCAAAGGACTGTCACTTATCCAACAAGCTGATCTCGTAAAGCTCTTCTTCTTGTCCACCCATACGCTATGTCCAGTCGTCTACGAGAAAGATTTCTACGTTTGGTACCACAGAGCGTCGAACGTCAGCGACTACACGGACGCTCGGAGGCTTCTTTTGGAAACAATGTGCTTTGCAGCATTCTCATTCTTACCTTCCCGAGAGCTAACCAAGTTCCCGTTCTCGTCAAATCCAGAAGGTCAAAAAGCCTTGTTCGACCGTGCCGAGGAACGCTACTGGTACGTGAAGTCGAAGGGAGAGGCAAGTCTCGAACTTGTCCAGAGTGCTCTTTTACTCACGAATTGGAGCCCATTTGATAATTCACAAGAGGTTAACAACTTCTGGTTGGACGAGGCCATCAATCAAGCCATTGCCGCTGGGCTTCCAGGAAGCACAGAACCGTATCATCGCGTGATGTGGTGGTGTATCCTTGTACGCAATCGGACTCTGGCGCTGGGATTAAGGAGACCACACAAACTGCGGTCCTTGAAATCGATCTCAATGCTTAATCTCGCCGACTTTGCCCTCTCGGTCGAGCATCAAGGGTGGAGAATTCCAAGGGAGCGCAGACTTGCGGCGGCAAGACTTTTCATGGCATTCTGCGACTTGTCAGATATAGTGGAGGAAATCATCCTCCTCAGGCCACGAGAAGCTTGCTGGGATTCCTGGAAGAGAGATTTGACATGGCAAACGCAAAATCGGAGGTTCGATGCAATCATGCGAATTGACAAACGGCTTCAATGTTGGGAAAAGGAGATGGGGCCGATGACTGAAATGTACAACGCGTTTCAGTCCTGTTCTCGGCTCCGTGCATCCCTCTTGTCGGTCCGCATCATTGCCCAGTGAGTCTTCCTCAGCCAACCAGAACTGGGTGTCCATTAATTGCCTTTCCTTTCCCGCCAGATCTACAAAGGCCGCTTGTTACGCTCAGTACTTCGGAAGCTGCCATACCGACGCACTGGAGTGGCTACTGTGCGAACTGGCTATCAGGAAAGTAAAAGAGGCTTCATTCGCGGTTGCACAACATGCGACGCGCTTGATGATGACGACAAGAGTACAGGACATCCCCCTTCAAGTGTAAGGCGAGCTTAATTGGAGTCTATCCCTGGCTTGTCTTTATGTTGGAGCTGACACGTACTTTTGTAGGCCTGCCTGGTTAATTTTACCGGCCGCGATGTACGTAGTCGAAGTTTGTTTGCACGAACAGAACAGCCTTGTTCGACATAAAATGGATCAGTTGCAGACCTTGATGAACTTGATCACAAAGCTGGAACGACACTTTGATGGAGTACAACACGTTGCACGTTTGATCCATTCGATCAGCGCAGCGACCAAAGGGCTCAAGAAGCAAATTCTGTACCATGAGCATGAGTAAGTACCTTGTAGAGCGACCATGTTTTCCTGGTGCCACTCAGACTAATGAAATGATCAATCAGTCGCCCAGTTGTGGAAGCCCGATTTTTCCAACATGCAGTCAGAATGATTGACCTCAGTCTAGGACTTGAGGTAACAGTTGTGCCCTGAGTGGGGGCTTCCTCTCTACAGCAACAACACTCCCCTTTCGCTGATATCCACCTTGTCCTTTTGAGACGTAACTATAGTGGTTTTACAAACGGTAAAAATTTGAAGGAAGCGGATTTTATTGGCTGGGTAGACCTAGCGCACCTGATTAGGCAATTTATATTACCTATGACTTAACGTTATCACGTTACCTTAGTGGCCCTGTCAAGTCACATACCGTAACGAAGTGGCTCACGTGATACATCTTGCGCTCACTTAGCTGGTCGCCTTCAGGACTCTTTCTGCCCCATAAACCATTTTAGAGTCAGAATGTGAAGTCACCTCATGTGGGTTCTGTGCTGTCTTCCGGCCATAAGGTCCTGCTGCTACACTAAAAATATAGTTAGTGCTGGCGTACGCAGCCTAAGGTCGAGCTTCGA
Organism: Fonsecaea pugnacius; assembly: GCA_011800825.1. Taxonomy (NCBI): domain Eukaryota; kingdom Fungi; phylum Ascomycota; class Eurotiomycetes; order Chaetothyriales; family Herpotrichiellaceae; genus Fonsecaea; species Fonsecaea pugnacius. The sequence continues at coordinate 130,586 of WJFF01000062.1, read as the reverse complement.
AAGGAAAGAGTCCTATCCTTTAAAGCTCTCCTTTGTTGGTGTCTTCGTTATGACCTTCTTCATAGGGTGGTGCGACTAGTCTCTGAACCCGCTATGCCCCTCAACACAGTTGTAAGCTCCTCCTGATCTGCCGAACATGGTTCTCAAGTCATGCACAAGAAGATCGGGGCACTCCCAAGCCGCAAAATGACCTCCAACCTCATGATCTCGCTCAAAGACTATGGGACCCAAAGTATGATCCCAAAGACTGGGAAACTGGGCAATGTCCCTCGGAAATCTTGAAATCCCCATCTTCACGTCAATGTACTTGGCCTGTTGTTCAAACGCTGGGGGTTTGGAGTGGTACATCTCGTAATATATCCGCTGGGAGGCGTGTGGCCCTGCGGTCGAAAACCAGTAGATACACACCCAGGTGAGGACTTCGTCATCCGTCCAGGGATAGCTGTCCGACCAGTCCTTCAGTTTCTCGTAAATCCAGCCCAACAGTCCGACGGGACTATCACGCATGCTGAACCCGATGGTTTGAGGCTTGGTCGACTGCTGGATAAGGTAACCGCTTCCTTCGGCATGGTATTCCAGCATTCGCGCCTGTCGTGCTTTGTCATTCTCGTCAGGTTGATAATCCTTGAGTTTCTTGCAGAGTTCGGGAAATTCTTCTTTCGTGGGCTCCTTTGGCGCCCTCATGTTTACATGATACGCCTTGCAAGCCTGTGGGAATGTATCTGCTATTGCTCTTGCGACCAGATATCCGACATCTCCACCCTGCACCACTTTTGCCCACTAGGTCAGCGAGATGATCCTTGACTCGAAGCAAAACACAAACAGTGATGCTGTCTCCCGGAGAGGTCGCTTCTCCAAGAAGGAGTGATCCTTACCATATTCAGAGTATCCCAGTGCGAGCATGACTTTGTGATATGCCTCTGCGTGCCGGGTTATCGAGAATCCCACCTGCGAAAGATGTAAGCTGACAATACCCGGAGACATGGGGCCTTTTCTATCACATAATTGAGCGCAGGCAAGGTTGAGAGCGGCTCACCTTGTTGCTGGAACAGGAAAATCCATAGTCGACAAGACTGACTGCGACGACGTGGAACGCTGGGAACTCTGGGGATGTCTCGATGAGTTTAGGCGTAATCTTGGTCGCCTCGATGAAAGATCCAGGCCATCCGTGGAGGAAGAGAAGAGGAATAGCGTTCACTAGACCACTCTTCACGTGGATAGCGTGGATTTGTAGAGTTCCAAAACCCTCGACCTCGATCTTGACCATCTCCTGTGGAAATGCATTGAGCTCTTTCTCTGTTTTTCTCCATGAATATGTTGTTTTCCACGCCGTCAGGAGCCTTTGAATGTCCTCTAGAGGACTTCCTCGGCTCCACGGTAAAGTGCCTTCAAGTTCATCTGGCAGTTGCGTCAAATCGAGCTTCTGCTTAAGCCTCGAGAGTTCTTGCTCTGCTATGTCGATCTGAAATGGTTCAACCACCGACATTCTGGAATGTATGTTGACTCAATCGACCTTCGTTTAAAGGCACTGACATGACTAGAATCTTATCAAGGTATCACTTGGCCGCCAAAGCTGCCGCCGTCTCCTACCGCTATGACGTGGGGTTTGAACAGCATCGTGCACTATGCATCGTGCAACTCGAATTTTACGATGCACGCCGGAGATTATTTTTCGGGCGGAATTTGACTGTATTTACTGCTTATTAGTCGATATGATTTATGAGCATGAACAGCTTGCACGTGAGAGGAAATAGTATCTTTCAACTACGAAGAAGAATAGGAATAATTCAGGATTGATCACGAATAACATTGAAGCATTTTTGATCATCTGAAGTAAAAGTCAACTGCGAGGCATCCTTTCCCCTGCCGTCATTTGATGTTTTCCTGCCGGAGTCCAATGATTCCTGGGTCCCCTTTGATGAACCTTGGTAGCATCTTTAGACGTTCCAATTTCCAGAGACTGTCCGTCTGCTCTGTTTTCCGGACCAAAGAGGCATGGTATTCGTGTGCCATGACAAATGTATCGGTGCAATCAGCACGACAGCCTTCTCCTAATCGAAAATGATGGGCCTGGGTGTTGCAGATTACCGTTGCCGTCGCAGGATTGATGATAGCGACGCGGAAATTGGTGACCACGTGAAGTGAGTCAATTCGAGCCATAGATTCCATGATGGCCTCCGCAAGCGCGTTTCGATCGGTCGTGGAGTCTGGCATAGATATCCCAATGTCTCGATAGCCACCCCATTCCATTGTGACCTGATCCGCCATTGCAGACTCCAGCAGTGCACGGTCTCCATTATCCACAGCAAAACACCACCGCAGGATGGCGTCAATGACCCCTTCCCGATCCGACTGGCCCTGAAAGAAAGCTGGATCCATGGTGCCGGTGTGGATGTTGTATGGCGCATTACCTGCTGGCGAGGGAAAGGGCAAAGAGCACCACTATTGGTGTGTAGAACGGATATTGGGGAGACGATCGTGAGAAGAGGAAGTCCAAACAATTTTCATCATCGACCTCTCCTTATGATCACTCAATTTTCCTTCTTCTGCTGAGTTCTCCATGTCAACAAGCAAGTCTCCTCTTTCATTCTCTTCACGGAATATTCCGCATTACGAATCGTAAGCTCAATTCCACCTTAAGACGGATGAGAATTAGTCTGGCTATCGCCATTGAACAACGAGAGGCCGGCGACACCATGGCCTTGTTCCACTGCGGCACTGCCCCCGCCGCAGGCGCGCGTTCTACTGGGTAGATGTGACTACAGGCCTTCTCCCGACCAGAAGATCTAGGTTTCTATCTTCCTTCTGTGCTTAGATAAACTGTAGTCTCTGCTGGATGGCAAAAGTCTAGCTTTGCAGACAGGAAGACCGCCACTGAATGTGGAATCATTCTGTAAAGCTCGAATATTCAAATCCTACATTACACCGACATCGTAAACCGGGCCGACGCAGAAGCGCTCGTCCAACTCGATGATCAGGGGACATACAAGAGACACCCCCTCCAAGTCGCATACCGGCAGCTGCCTCATGCTACTTCGTCTTTGAATGCGGATACTCCATCGGACCTAGACCCAGCTTCGCGCGTCCCTCATTCACTTTCCGAAGGATGTGGTGAGTATTGCCATTGTCGACGAATTCGACGAACTTGGTGAAGCTGTCCTGCGCGTCGTTGAGGTAGAAGATGATGGCGTAAATACCCTTGTATGGATCGATTCCAAGGTTGTCGTTGAAATACATGTCGAGAGTGAACCAGATGGCAATCTTGTTCTCTTTGTCATCTTCCAGCCAGTCGTGGACTTCGAAAGATCCCGATTTAGCCACTCCATCCCACTGCGAGAAGAACCAGTTCGTGTCGTCGTTGGTCCATGGGTCTGGCGCTGCAACGCCAACGACCACGTGCGAACAGTCGGGCGTCCGGTATGCGCCACAGGTGCCCGGATGCCAATTCTTATAACCTTCCATCCATGCTTTCACTAACTGTCGCCTCTTGGATGGTGTGTAGCCGTTCATAACGGGCAGTATCGCGTTTGAGACCAGTGCCGGTGCTGGAATGGGGGGAGCAACAGTGCAGGAGTACTGATAAGGCTGACTGAAGGACAAAAAATTCTGTCGAGACAAGGGGGATCGATGCACTTCGTTTTATTATCGAGACCATAATCCTCCCATCGACTTGTCACATTAGTAGTCTTTGGGCGGAGTTCCCTTAATGCTGGTCTGAGTTCCCCACAGCTGTTGATGCGGGACTTGCTAGCTTGCCAGCATCGATTCGTACCGTTCGACGACACCCCTCCAGTCGCATGACGAATGCCAAACTTGCTCCAGCTTTAGTTCCTCCGCGTATGAATTCAGAGTGGTGTCGCAGTCTGACATGTGGTGCTCAGTAAAAAGCGTTGTCTCACCATATAACGAAGTCCAAGCGTCCTGCCTCTATCCTGAGATTTATTCTGGTAACCGATAATATCCAACCATGAATTTCTCCCTCATCCTTATTCTAACCGTCATTGCAGGCGTTCTGGTGTCTCTTTTTCTCCTTAGACGTCCGAGATACCCTAATGTGCCCACACTACGATTATCGACACAGCCCGGCAAGTTGGGCCAGCTGGAAGACACGCAAACGTTTATCACGAACGTGATGAAATTGCTGGCTGTAGGGTGGGATAAATACTCCAAGCATGGGCTCAACTACCTAATAGATGCACCTATGGGCAAGTACCTCGTGGTCGCCCCTAGGTACCTCGAGGAGATGATGAGAGCGCCAGAGAACACTCTGGCGGCGGTTCCGGCACAGAACATTGTCAGTCGAACCACCTGAATGGGTTGAAATGGCTACACATGAGATTCTGATATATTAGTAGATGACGCAGACAAAACACACTTTCAGCACTGCAATAGCGAACGATGGATGGCACATGGTGGTGCCGGTGCGCAAGAATTTGGTGCAATATACAGTCCCTTCGCTGCCGATTCTCCTCGAAGAAGGGAAACTCTGTCTCAATCAGTATATTGGAAGTGCACAGTCCCGTGAGTGTTCAAGTTTCTTCCTCGGAGGACCCCTGCTTTGGGTTTCAGCTAATAGAGGGTAAGCCATCAAGAAGGCTGTATTTCAAATGTCTTTCGACGTCGTCGTGCGAACTGCGAATCGAGTGCTCTTTGGGGCCGAGTTGGCTCGAAACCCGACATGGCAGAGAGTGTCGATTGAATATTCAGTGGTCATGTTCCATGGAGCCGACGTGATTCGAAACTATCCCGAAATTATGAAACCCTTTGTGCTAAGGTACAAGACGAATATGTCGCGGACTATGACCCTTGCTCGCGAATGTCTGGCGCCAGTGATACAGGTACGGTTGGATCAGGAAGCTCGCATGATCGCACAAGGCCGGGAAGCCGAGTGGGAGCATATGAAGCCCACGGACGCCATTCAATGGGTTTTGGATGCTTGTCCTCCAGGACCACGAGACGTAGAAGACATTGTTCTTCGCATGCTTCATATCACCGTCGCCGCAGTTCACACCACCACATTTACATTTGTTGAGGTCCTGCATTGCCTAGCTGTGATGCCAGAGTATCTGGAGGAACTCCGTGAGGAGGCAATTTCAGTTCTCCGTGCAGAGAATGGGTGGACCAAACAGGGCCTAACTCAGCTCAAAAAGCTCGATAGCTTCTGTACCGAAGCATCCCGGGTGTGCCCACTCTCTGCTTGTAAGTCAACTCTATGCATCTTCCACCGGTGGGGGGATTTGACTGATCTGGGAAAATAGTGAAACTCGCACGGCTTGCACTCAGGAACTGGCAGATGAGCGACGGCACCAAGGTTCCTAAAGGCACCTTGATGTTTGTCAACCATTTGCCTCTCGTCCTCGACGACGAGTTTGTTGAGGACGCCGACAAGTTTGATCCCTGGCGGAGCTTCCGGCTTCGACAGGCCGATCATGAAGGCCATAAGCATCAGTTCGTGATGGCTTCGCAGGTGAACCTGACCTGGGGCTATGGCAAGCACGCTTGCCCAGGCCGCTTTTTTGCTGCCAATGAGATTAAGGTGCTCCTGGTTCTCATCATGCTGAGATATGACTTTCGACCTACAAATCTTCCAAATGGCCTACAGGATGTGATGAAGGGACGATGGTACAATGTAACGCGGGCACCGATCGATTATGCCGAGTTCGAGTTTACAGATCGGTCAGCTCAAATTCCGGAAGACATTCAGCCCTATGTCAAATGAACATGAGTTCCGAAAAAGAATCCAGAATGATCCATCCCGTAAAAAGTACTTATATACCTCTGGGACTGGCCCAATAGGTTATCAACTAGAGGAAAGGGGAATATCTTGTGCGAAGAAAAAGAAACAATTCGTTTCACTCTACCGAGTAGACTTTCTCCATTGAGGTACGTAGAAGCTATTCTTTGGCGAGGGAGGTGCTGTACATTTAGCGAAGAATAGGCCTACGCCTAAGGGCTGCTGATCAGGTCCGTTCGCGCTCCTTCAGCGAGGACCAAGGGCGTGCGAGGCATCATCCAAATTGCCCATGCTAGTCGCCCCGTGCCGTAGGGCAACGAGCTCTGAGCACTCTTGAGCGCTATGCATGATTTTGTAGGTGTCGTATTCGAACGCCTTATCGATGTTGTCTCGAACAATCTCTGGCGTGAGTTTTGAATCAGACCAGTATCCTGGGATACCGCCGATGAAATAGGATCCAAACCCTTTACCACCAGCGGCCATAAACTTTCCGGTGATATCACACGACTGATGGCAAAGATAGGCCATCATGGTCGCTGGGGCGTAGATGCTCATGTTTTCCATGATGTATGTCTTCACAGGGCTGTCCGACATGCCGGCCTTCGTCATTTCTGTGCCTGCAATCACATCCATCACATTCACATGGATACCGTATAGTTTTCCTTCACTGGCTAGGTTGAATGCAAGGCCGAGGAGAGCTGCTTTGGCTGTGCCATAGTGGCAATTATTTTGCATGCCAAAAAAAGATCCGGAGCTGATCATCAGCACACGCCCATATCTTTGCTTCATCATGTGCGGCCATGCTGCATGCGTAAGAAACCAGGGCCCAAGTAGGTGGACACCGATCATCCTCATGAAATCGGCCTCAGAGATGTCTTGAAAAGCCTGGAACTTTGCGATGCCGGCGTTGTTGACCAAAACATCCAGCCGCCCGTACGTATCCATTACCTGCTGAACGAGCCTGCGGCAGTTGTCTGGCTGAGATATGTCACAGACTAATGCCGCAGCCTTGTGTCCTCTGCTAGTGATTTCACTCACGGCGCTTTGTGCAGTTGCCTCGTCAATGTCGTTGATCACCACCATTGCACCTCGCTCGGCCAACTGAGATGCATGGCCAAACCCCATGCCCCGTCCGCCTCCTGTAACGATGGCGACCTTGCCGTCAAAGCGCAGCTCTCCGTCCGTCATATTGTTGGCTGCAAGGTCTGGCTGTTTGATCCCACACAAAGGTTCAGGTATCCACTATCGCGTCAAGAAGATGGGCCCTCGAGAAATCATTCAACATCGACACAATGTTGCAATCTGGACGAGACTGGAGATCGAAAGATGTGAGGAAAGCGAGGATTCTTCAAAAGCGCGTCCTATCGAGACTTGGACGACCATTGTCGCTCCACTGATTTTTGATACGGTCCAGCACCAGCTGCGGTGGATGGGAAGCACTGAAGGTGCCTCCGCACATATCCACGCTACCGTGGTGGAGTCTTATATTACGATTCGTTTATGTAGATCGTAGCTGCACGCATACCCAACTCTAACTAAGCTGTTTGCGAACTTGTCGACACAGGGTCTCGTCCGTTACACATACAATGTCAATCCTAAGGAGATGTGAATACTTCTGCCGGCTTGCGGCTGACAACTTTCCCGATTGGAAGAACCCATGAAAGTAACGGACTTCGAGTCGTAGTAGTGTTTGACCCACAAAGCAGCTCTTGAGACAATCTGGGCAGGTCTAGGTCTAGTCGGTTCTTGCCCACCGATTGTTGCTCTTGCCCATGAAGAAAGTTCGTTCCCTTGGCCGAGTAACTTGAGTCACTCTGGGAGGCATCAACCCACCTCGCGTATTTGCGCCGCGTACGAGTCCCTGATGAAAAGCGCGAAGACGCGCAGAGTCCTCGCTACAGATCAACCCTCAACAGCTCTGGTTGTGTTCGTGGACAATCGTGAGGGTCGGGTTGACATTTGATCGTTATCGGCAATCTGTCCGTGTGTTGCATGAACATGGTAGCGGCAACGTCAGGCACCTTGCGTTTTGACAACCGTGTAGCGCTCGTTACAGGGGCGGGAGCGGGATGTGGCCGCGAGTATGCGCTGATGCTGGCAAAGCGAGGCGCCAAAGTCATCATCAACGACATATCAGATGCAGCTGCCGAAGCCACTAAGGCTTTGATTGACAATGCAGGAGGCTTATCGGCAACCTGCGTTGCCAGCGTCGCTAACAGCACTTCGGCAAGGAGGATCGTGGACGAAACGATCCAGCAATTCGGCCGAATTGACATCATTATCAACAATGCAGGCAACTGGATGGCGCGGAAGTTCGACGAATACACCGATGATGAGTTCCATCAAGTCATGGCATCGCATTTTGAAGGCGCTTGGAGAATCACACAAGCGGCATGGCCGTACATGAAGCAACAGCGCTACGGGCGGGTGGTGATGATCTCTTCAGCCGGCATTCTGGGCACCCCTAATATGGCGGCCTATGCGGCCGCGAAAGGCGCACTTTGGAGCCTCGCAAACGCATTGGCTATCGAAGGTGCTGAGTTCAACATCATCGTCAACTCGCTGGCTCCAGGTGCGTTCACGAGGATGTTGCAAGATACTCTGACGGATCCAGAGGTACAGCAGACCCTTTCGAAGGCCATGCCTGCTTGGGCCATCGCCCCCGTGGTCGTCTGGCTCGTCCACGAAGTCTGCCATGAGACGGGAATCCTCTGGAACGCCAATGGCTCCAGTTTTGGCAAATTCTTCTTGGGAGAGACATTAGGGACGTGGGCTCCTCAGGAGGAATATAGTCCAGAGTTTGTACGCGATCATGTCCAGGAAGCCGTTGACGAGGGGAACTACCTGAGGCCTCGAGTCATGATGGATACGGCTGTAACAGCGCTGAAGCGGGCAAATGGCGAACTGAAGAGTTAAAGTATGTCGTGACTATCTCGACGAATGCCATCCGTTGGGTAATGCGAGGACAATAGCAAATAAGGGGCTCGTCTTAGTCCTTGCGTATTGCCAAGTGGACACTATACCAGTTGCTAAACTACCATTGTGCATACAAGTATGAAGAACAGAGCAGAGAGTGGAAGCGGAAGAAGAACGGTGGCTCACTATTTACACGAACAGGCACCGCCCCTGGGGGAGAATTCCGTATTGCACTCACACCGTCACCAGCAGCTCCTTGACGCTGCCGGATTTTCTCCACTGTTCTAGCTGTTCGTAGTAGCCATGTAATCCTTCAGCCCATACTGTACGCTTAGCCAGGATCGGGTCTTCAGGCGTGACCTTTGGGATTTTGTGGGGGGATTCCAGATTGAAGTATCCGGGGGTACACGCTGGGAGGGTGGCGTACCACAATGTACGTTTGGCATTCTCTCGATTCCAGTCCTGCTCGGCTTCGAGTGGAGCTTCAATGACGATTCTTTGATTCTCGGACACGTTGCATGTCAGCTCTGAAATGATGTAGGCGAGATTTTTGGCGATGGCATCGAAGACTCCAGTCAGGTTCGGTGATGTGGCGACTTGAAGCGTGCCTTGGAAGAAGAAATTCGGGAATCCGTTGGTCATGATACCGTGCAAAGTGCCAAAGTCCGGTCCATTCCATTTTGTGTCCAGAGATACTCCGTTGCGGCCAGTGATGGTCATCCCCGTTCGACCTGCCGGACTCTTGACGCCATTGGCATCGAAACCTGTCGCCAGGATCAAGCAGTCAAGGTCATACTCGTTACCATTTGCCACCACACCGCGGGATGTATAGCGGTCGATACCTTTGCCATCGGTGTCAATGAGATGGACGTTGGGTTCGTTGAAAGCCACAAGGTAGTCATCGTGGAAAGTTGGCCGCTTGCACCAGACGGGATACCATGCCTTGAGATGTTCTCTGGCCTCGACGTCTTTGACTTCAGCGTCGATGCGGTCACGAGCCTTTTGAGCCCGCTCCACGTCTAGATCAAAAAAGTAAGAAACATGCTTGTCCACATTCTCGGCTGTTATGATCCCTTTGCCTTGGCCACCGATCAGGGCAGCGAATGCTCGACAGTCAGTCCATCCATCGTTGACGAGATCAATGGGCTCCGGATTGTCGGAAAGGTACGAGGAAAAATTCATGACCCGACTCAGTTGCCACCCCTTTTGTCCTGCAATTTTGTTTTCCCATGTTGATTTGTCTGTCACCCGTTGACCACGGTTCCCCACGTAGGAGGGTGTCCGTTGGAAGACGTAGACCTCTTTCGCCCAACGCCCCAGTTCTGGGACAGCTTGAATGGATGTCGCGCCAGTGCCAATGATCCCGACTCTTTTGTCTTTTAGTCCCACGAGATTTGGGCGTTCCTGAGTTCCACCCGTGTATTGGTAGTCCCACCTGGAAGTATGGAAGACATGGCCATTCTTCAAGAAAGCGTCCAAACCTGGGACATTGGGGGCCTTTACAATGTTGAACCAGCCACCAGCGCTCAGAACAAATTGTGCCTTGAGATGGAGTTGCACAGGTTTCTCTCCCCGTGCGACTTGTCGATCCATGCCGATGACCCAGTGTGCCTCTTCGTCGACCCATGTCATATCGGTAACCGTGGCACAGAAGAGAGCTTTTAATCCATACTTTTTGGCAATTCCTTCGGAGTGCGCACGTATCTCGCTGCCATAGGAGTATTTGTGCTTGGGCATATACTGCATTTCTTCAAGTAGAGGCAGGTATATGTAGCTCTCCACGTCACACATCAGTCCAGGGTACCGATTCCAGTACCAGGTGCCACCGAATCCACCGGCGTTATCGATCAGCAGTATATCCTCACCCTTAATACCGGCTTCGATTAGCCGGACAGCAAACAAAATTCCACAATGACCGGCCCCAATGATGATGATTTTTCTCTTTTCTCCATTGATCACATTGTCACTTCGTTTTGCCGATTCGTCATAATCGACAAAAGCATCCTGGTCTAGAACGCTGTAGGATGTGTCCCTCAGGTTCATGTACTGCTCAGTACCATCATCTCTGAGTCTTTTCTCTCGTTCGTGAGCATACTTTTCTTCGATTTTGGTGTATTTGCTGGTGGCGACTCTCCCAGGCTCAGGTTCTCTCATGTTGACAGCTGGTGTGGTGTTTTCGACGGGGATGACTGCTCACCAGCTGTCGATCAAAGGTCAAGACTATCTACGGGCTATAGCGACAGTTTTTCCCTTATTGAGCGCACCACATAAGCAGCTGCTATAGCGATCAAAAGGGTTACAGCTCTCGACAAGTCTCAACACGGGGCCCGGCTACACAACCCAATGTAATATCCCACATGAGCAGAGACATTCGTAGGTCAGACAGCATTTTTCACAACCTACGACATCGTTCGGGGAGTGGCTCTACATGATGGGTCCATGCGTAATGAAACGCGTATCCGCACCTTTTCGAGTCGTATCGTATCGTTGGGCCATGAGCACTCTCTCTCTCAAGTCAGAAATGCGGGCTTCCAACCTATTTGCGAGCCACGGGCACGTCGTGGCGAAATCGAGTATAGAAGTCGAGGAGCGAGTGGCGCCAGCACCTACCCTGGAGGGGTGGCTGCGGAGACAACCTTGGGGGGCTCCTAGTGGCCCAGTACGAATCGTAATGGCAGCTGGAGAACAAGCCAGCTGGTCAGGAATCGACCCACCGCCGCACATTACCTAACCTAACTAGGTATAGCTATTCACCCTCCTACACCGTAATCTAATTGAGGAAGAGCTTCGGCTTCGATTGTTCAAAATGGGACACTTGAGGGATCGTCCCCTCCTTCTGGTATGATCAACAATCTTCTTAGCACAAGTTTCTAGGCGCAGTACAAGGCAATTTCTTATAGCAGAGCTGGTCAGAAGAAAGATTTCAACCTTTGATAAATACGCTTCGCCAGGGCTTCAGCTCAAAAAACAACCGCACGACAGACCATCACTAGCACAGTCTCAGGAACCGGACAGCATCGCTAGCCTTCTTCCTTCTACCAGGTATCACTACTTGCCAACCAAACTCTTTCCTTTCTTCTTTGGTAGCGCGCAAGATGACTTCAAAGCGCTACAAGACGGCGTTGGCGTTCCTTGACGGATTCAGAGACTATGACCCGGAACTTCTGGTCAAGTACAGAACGCCAGATTGCGAGCAACTCATGGCCCCGGCCTCCTTGGGATTTCCCGACGTCTGGTCGAACGAACGTGTCTACAACTTCTACCAGGGTTTACGTTCCAATGTCTTGAAACAATGCATATTCACCATCAAAGAAGTGGTTGAGGATGAAAGAGCGAACAAAATCCTCATCTGGCTGACCAGCCACGCTACCTTTCACCAACCAGTAGGGAATGGAGGCGGCGAGTATATGTTTCTGCTGGAATTCGACGAGACTCAAGAGAAGGTCAAGCGCTTCGTGGAGTTCGTGGACGTGGTCAAGGCTCTGAACATCAAAAGCAAAATTGACGAGTCTTTGGATATGCTTAACAAAAGCCAAGCAGAGGCAAAATCATAGACAGGATTCGCTTTGCAGAGAGCGGTCGGTCATGCTATAAGGGACCCGACTACGCTACGTCCTGGCGGGGCGATCTGACCCCAGGATAATTGGTCACGATTCCTGCCAAAAGACACAAGGAACACACGGAGATGCAGCGCGTACGATTGTTACATCCCATGTCTCATTGAGCAGGGTGACAGGACCACATTTATGTGAACTCATGTCCGGTCCTTTTCTTTCAAGCCAGGTCTTCGTTTCAGTTTGTAAGCATACAAAACTTTAGGAGGTCCTTCTTCACCACTTCGTCCTTGCGAGATAGAAGTTCTTCGAGATCCCAGGTGGCGTAGATCATTCTCCCGTTCAACCAGTTTAGGTGAGGCATATTGCGACAGAGCCAGACACAGACGGCGCCACAAAGTGCCGGATCGTCTTTCAAATCTGCCTCAGTTATTTCGTCGTCAGCAAAGGCAGGCTCATTTTGGAGATAAGGCTTTCCGTGGACCAAACCTACAGGATCGAAACTTCTCGCCTAGCAAACCTATTGACATCCTGGTTGCCACTGTGCCTGGCTCAATGACAATACTTGTGAGTCCGTCCTGGCCATACTCCTCAGCCAGGTACTCGACCATGCGGGCTTGCGCCATTTTACTGATCGAATACCCTGGGTTGCAAAAGGGTCCCCGTCTCAATGCTGCCGATCCCGACCCGATGGCCAGAAATATCTTCGCGCCCCTCTCTGAAGCGAGTAACAAAGGGACAAAGTAGTATGCGACATTATATGTCCCGAGCGCGTTGACCTCGAAAGCCTGGTGAACCTCTTGCGGACTCGCTTCCACCATTCGAGCGTTGGGATTCGAGTAGCCGGCGCAAAGGATCAATATGTCCAAGTGACCGCATTTGGCCTCCACCGTGGTCTTCAATGAAGACACGGAGTCAGGCTGGGAAATATCAACAGTGGCCACATGAACTCGAACCTGTGGCCGAAAAGACTTGACCTTCGTGGAGACTACTTCCAACTCTGCCGATGTCCGCGAACAGATGACGATATCGCCAACACCGGCCTTAGCATAGGCATAGACAATGTTCTCTCCGATGCCTGTACTCGCTCCAATAACGCACACGGCCAACGAGTTCGGAAGTGACGAGTGATAATCCCTCAAAATCGGAGATGTAGAGGGAGAGGAATTTGTCCTGGCCGTGAAGCCATTAAAGGCGGTCATTCGCGGATCATCTCCATCACCCATTTCCTCCTAGAATGGTTCGTTCAGTCAAGCTGCCCAACGACGTATTTGGGTGATCCTCAGTCAAAAGTAGTCTGGTATTTGTTCGGCAAAATGAGTGGTGTTTACGACCGTTGTGATCGTTGTGCTTCTAACATCGTATACGAGTCGTAGTAGAGGCAACGCCCTTCCCTCACCCCCGTCCTCCCCCCTTTTCCCCTTCTCTTTTCTAAAGTAGCGCACTTCGGATAAACTGTTCGTCAATTTATGTGCTGCCGCTGTGATCTTCGAAATAAATTTTCAAAAGTGCCTCCGTTGAGAAATTTGCGTACTTGAGGATGACTTCTAGCGAGACGACACCGCTGCGTTTCGATGGACAGGTAGCCATTATAACTGGCGCCGGCAGGGGCATGGGATCCGAGCATGCACGGCTGCTGGCCAAGCGAGGGGCAAAAGTTATCATCAACGACATCCTAGACGACAATGCACGCTCAACCGTTGAGGCAATCCGGACTGACGGTGGTACTGCAATCTCTGTCATTGGGAGTATTGCAGAGCGCAGTGTTGCTGAAGAAATTGTCAAAACCGCGATCGAGACCTTTGGTCGCATCGATATCCTGATAAACAACGCAGGCATTGAAATCAAATCACTGACGAACAATTTCAAAAGATGCTGAGCATACACCTCTTCGGCGCATGGGCTCTGACACAACTCTGCTGGCCTGTCATGCGGCGGCAGAGATATGGTAGAGTTGTCATGGTCTGTTCGACTTCGATTTACGGAATGCCCGAGAATTCAGCATACATTGCGGCAAAAGGGGCGCTACTCAGACTGGGAAAAGCACTGGCAGTTGAAGGCAAAGAATATGGAATCTTGGTCAACTGTTTTGGACCTTCTGCGAGTACTGCTATGGCCCGAGTCATGGTTTCGGACCCGGAGCAACTCAAATGGATGGACGCCGCGTATCCGGCCTGGGCAACGTCCCCAGTCTGCGCCTGGCTCGCCCACAAGGATTGTACCCTCACAGGAGAGTTCATCACCGCGTACGGCACCAGGTTTGGTCGTCTCTTCTTGGCAGAGACCCTAGGGTTTGTATCGACGTTCGCGGATCACACTATCGAGAAGATTCGGGATCACATGGAGGAAGCGAGAGATGAGAAAGGCTACATAGTACCCAGTTCCATCGAGGATCAGAACAATATACTCATGAGCACTTCTAGGACATAGAAAGCGCATGAAACATATCACATTATCTTGATTGAAGATTGCCACGAAATGACGAACGAAACACGTGAGGTGAGGCGTCGCTTGTGTCCTTGAGCTTCGCCTAACTACCTGACAGTGTGCTACCTAGTCTACCGCACTCTCAGGACGTATCATAGGCTGCAAAGGCTATGTATAACGACTAGAAGGTGTCTCGAGCATAAAATGCCTCTTCGAAAAAGGGCAAGTCTTAGCAGAGAGCCAGCCTGATGTCGGGCATTGAATTGTGCCTATATAAACTAGTATATATCCTCCACTTACCCAGATTTGATCATGTTGGCAACTTGCATACCTGAGTTGGCCGATATTTCCTGAAAGAGACCATCGCACTCGACCGTAGACCCAGCGAAATATAAGCCTTTGACTGTATCAACAACCATCGGACAGCGTGGTAACGGCCAGAAGTTAGCAGCACTACCCCAGTAGCCTTTATGCCACTGATAATTGACCCACTCGGTGATCTCGTCCAGGTCCGAGTAGTATTGGCGCATCTTCTCGTAGATAATGTCGACCCGCTGCCGGCCCTCCTCGAACGTTTTAAATGGACCCTCCCAGCGCGAGCCTTCGCCAGGGGTGAACCAGCCCGCCCACAGTAGATGCTTTCCCTCGGGCGCCGTCTTAGGTGATCGGATCGAATTGAAAATCCAGAGATTAGCCCCCATCCAGTCTTCCGCGAAACAGTGAGCACCGGGATAGTCGTCCTGCTTGCCGGTCGCTCGGATTGTTGGTGGACGACTTATGCCGATGTTGATGCAAATTGAATCTCCTCGATAGGCCTTTTCGACCTCCCAGCAGTGCGCCACGACGGCTGGGTCGAAATGGCTTTCAGGAAGGATCTCGAAGACTTGCCAGGCAGGATTGCTGAAGACGACCGACTTCGCCCGGAACTCGGTCACCACGCTCGCCTCGTCGCGGGCAATCACCCCACGAGCGTGGCCATTTTCCACTAGTATCTCGTCGACTAGATGACCATAGAAGATATCTCCACCATACGTCTTGTATTTACACCCATACATCTCTGGTAGACCTTGCATGCCACCAACTTCCGGGTCATCCACCTTGGAGACGCTGATAGGGTCACGCATCAGCTGGATAAAGCGACCGATCGAGAATTTCTCAGGAGGTAGGGCGAAAATAACTCCAGCGACCCAGAGCATTGTTCGGTGAATCGGTTCCTCGTCCGGGCTGGGAAATTCCTTCGCAAGCCATTCGCCAAAGGTCACTGAGAGCCACTTGGCTGGGTCCTCCGTGGCGAGCGCGGCGAGCTTACTCTTCAGCTTTGACACATGCTCAGGAGATGCTCTGGCCATCTTTGACGCGAAATTAAGAGATGCTTGAGGGTCGTCTGGCGAGAACTCGACGACTTCTTCCGAATCCAACTCGTGCACAATCGACGCTGGGTTCGCACGCACCAGAGGCGGTTCGCCCACGCCAGCCATTTCTGCAGCCTTGCGGAAATATTGACTCACTTGGGAGTGCATAATCCAGTTGTCTTCATAATCATCGTCGTCGCGATGACCGAAGTCGAGCCAATAGCCGTGCCAGTTAGAGCAGCCCACGCGTCCGCCGATGCGATGGGTCTTCTCAACGATTGCCACTTTCTGGCCGCGTCTTGCAAGGATAGTCGCCGTGATCAAGCCGCCGTACCCAGCCCCTATCACAACCGTGTCGTACTCCTTGATCCAGTCCTTCCTCTCATGAGGATGATGAGGTTTGGCCAGTTTTGCAGACGACGCCATTCTGCTTCGTTAGTTTCAACCAGAAACAAATCCTGGTGTCGGTGTGCAATCCAAAGACAAATGTACTCCAGTATCCTGTCCAAGTTGCAGTCAAAGTCTGATATCCTATCAGAATCATGGACGACATTAGATACGAGTCGTTGTTCTCGAAAAGAACTTTCCCGCAGGTTTCACCTAGAAGCTCCAAGGCCAGCCATCTCGATGCTTTAACCTTCGACGAATACGACTCGTTTTTCTTGCGATACATGCGGCTCTCCTGCCAGTCGGGAGCTCCATGTGCCACGAAGATTGAGACGACTGGGTTCTCATGAACAGGGCCCAGCCGGGTCACGGTGCAAGCGCAACAAGTCAGACATTAGACGAAAGGCGGAGTCATCGAGTCGCGCTCAGGGGAGCTTTTGCAGTTTGATAAGTTATTTGTGTTATTATAGAATGCATCTACTGCTCAGATTTGCACCTTTTATCGACCCAAGTACTGATCAGATCCAGTGCTCCGTCGAGTGATTCTTGGCTGTCTTCAAAGAAGTGTGCCCCTGGAACTAGATGCAACTCCTTGTCTTGGGATCCAAGGAGCTCAAAAATGCGACGAGCGTCGGAGGGGAAGACGCCAACGTCGGCAGTGCCCTGAATGACCAGGCAAGGCACTGAAAAGGCAGGGCCTGTGTGTTCGAAACGGGCCTTCGAGTCCTCCAAGCTCCACATGGAAAGCCACGTACGCAAAGTATTGGAGCGACCAAGCATCCCCAGAGCACGATTTGCTTTAAAAGGATCTCCAGCATAGCATGCCGGAGTAGGTCGATCTGAAGGTTCGATGCTGGAATCTAGAAACCTCAGATCAGCCATAGTTCGATGGACGCTGAAGACGCGGTCAGGAATGCCAGCGTCATTCACCCGCTTCAGCTCTCTCTTTACCCAGGCAGTGATGCGCTGGCTACGCTCCCTCTGAGCAGCCCGATAACGTGCGACGAACTCTGGCGAGTATGGGGGTTGATTTGCCGGGTTGAACATGTCGAGCGTGGGGTCTGTGGCCACGGGATCCGTTTCATCCAAGAGGGAGGGGTCGATCCAGTTGGACATCACATCGGCCCTTCCGGGGTGGGCATTGAGGAAGATGAAGGCGTCAGCACCAATCAAGGAAGGGTCCTTCTCTGCTTTTGCCTGAAAGGCCGACATCAGAGAGCCACCCCCAGAGTTACCAATAAAGACAATCTTCTGAGGGCAGATTTCTTGTCGGATCCATGAAGTACCGGAGGAGAGGTCGTCCAACGCCAATTCCAGGTTGAAGCTGTCCTCGGCGCCTCTAAATCGCGTATTCCAGCCCAGGACACCGTAGCCTCGCGCCGCCAGAGGAACTGCCAGGTAGTGCTCCATATAGTCGGCAACGTAATGGCTGAGCATGAAAACAACTGTCTGCTTAGCCCCTTTTCTGGCCCAGTACAGTCCCTGGCAGGGATGTTGACCCGTATGGAAACGCTTGACTGAAGTTGAGTCAAGACCGACGAAACGAGGAATGATGTCGTCTGGTACACTATGCGGCGACATTGGCCTTTTGGATTGTGTTGATGTGAGAGATAACATATTGACACGTCACGCTCCTGGAAAGGAGTGTTTTCTGGAAGACTGAGGAGTTGCCAAGGTGAGGGAGACCGTACCAGGGCGATTGTTGCAAATAATCTGGGATGCGATTTTACATTGAGGATCTCCCAAGACCTCACCCTCTACGAGTCGTACTGGCCACAGCTAGGCCCCGTAGTCTCAGTATGCGTCAGCCATCCAGCCCGCTTGATAACCTGTACAGAGAAATTTCTGCTGTGTACCTGCAGCGCTTTAAATTTGTAAGTAGCCATCCAAATACTGCTATACTCTCGTGATGATCCAGTCGTAGGTATCTAAAGCCCTTACAAGGTTTCAAGGGAACATAGGGAGTGAAACAAGAGAAAGAGTAGTAACGCCGCACTTGGATTGGCCAGAATCTGTCGAATAAGAAGTGAGTAAACTAGGTTTGAGCTAGGCCTATCTTGGTCCCAGCGGGTCTTCTGCCCTCTCCCCCCTCCTCCCTGACCCTAGATGTCTTGGCAATCTGGGGTTTGGGGAAGACGAGACGCAATGTCCAGGTGCCAAGGCATGTGCAAGGCTAGGTAGGCAAGCGCTAACCTCCCAGCTCCCAGCTCCTCTTCCCCAAACCCCGCCTGTTCAAACTCTTCTCCTCCGACTCGTCCTGGCTCACTTCCTGCGTTCTGGGAGGACACTATCGCAACGACACATTCCAAGGTCTACTACTCGGTCAAAGAAGTCAGCGTTTGTAACGATGGCTGGCTCGGGCTGGAAAACCCGATTAAACGAACACCAGTTGGCGAACAAGCGGCTCGTCGATCGCGTAAACCAGCGGCGTCAAAGACAACAAGCCAAGGAGAAAATTGCCCAGCTGGAAGACAAGGTACGACTCTTGATGGCGGGAAGTGACAGCACGCTTGTGAATAAGCTGCTGGGAGAAAACTCGAGCCTCCGGACGGCATTGAGCATGTACCAATCTCGGCTCGAGGACATCAACCTCAACAACTCCCGCTTCCTCGAGAATATGGCTGGCCAAACTTGCCTTGAAACTCCACAGAATAGTGGTGTCGATCAAAGATGCAGGCACCGGGAGCCCCCAGTAAAGAATGTGCCAGCTACGGATTTGGGGGGCAGCTGTTCTAGTTCCGTGTCAGTTTTCTGTCAGCTCGCTCGCTGCGCAAATATTCGCTTAGCGGAACACTTTGATGCAGACTTTGTAGAGGCTGTGATGGGCTGGAAAATGTCCACCAATGATGGTCTCGGAGTCGACTTCCTGCTGCAATACTTTCGCTTTGATGATCCCCCCACACTCTTGACCCAAGGTAAAATCCTTCCCAGTACCTCCTCTTTCCACAGGAAGCCCACTCAATGTCGCCTTCAGATATCGTCAGACGCCGGATTTCGTCAGTGAACTTCTACGAGTGCCTCATCGATGACCTGACGCAAGAAAATCCGTCCATGTCCGATACCCTGCCGGCCTACGATTCCCCTCCTCCATGCGACCTTTCCGGTCTCGAGTATCAGCGCCGTGGGGTGGCGTTGTGCACATATGCCATAACAGGATTCTGGGTCAAATACCATGCGTCCCGGTGGGAACGCCTCGTGCTCTTCTGGGGTGCGTACAGCATGCTCATGGTGAGTTTCTCTCTTGGGCTGATAGCGCCATGAATGACCGCGCTCCACAGTTCTGGACTTTCCCAACTTTACAGAACCTCGAACAAATACCTCCATGGCTACGACCCACGAGTCTTCAGTTTTCACAGCAGCATCCAGGTTATCTAGACTTCATTCCCTGGTAAGCCCAGTTTTGGTGCTCCTGCAGGCCTTGCAAGATCAACCACTAACGGTGAGCTTAGGCCTAGCATCAGGGAGAAGTTGATTTCAACATGGCAAAACTACGACATCAGTCAACTGTATCGCCACATGGCCACCAGCTTCCGCCTTGCTTACCGGAATTTCGACAGTCACATCCCAATTCTCACCCTCAAACATGACAGATCCCGCATTGAGCTTCACGCGGCCTTCAAGGAATTGATTTTTAACCTGGATAATATATGTCTCGATGTGACTTTTGCACGGCTCTATCCAGAACTCATGGATGGAGTTGTCGTGGCTCCAGATTCCATTAATGAAGTAGGCGGACTATGCACCAGCATTGCAACGCACCAAGCTCTGCCAGCGACGGCATGGCAACGTAATCCCGACGAGGTTCAGTCTCAATATTTAAACCATTACACACCGCTTGGAACAATTCCTGCACTGGCTGAGAACACCGGAACTGGAAACCCATCGCCATTTTCTAGAGAGATGAGCGATCTGGCCGATGAGTTTTTTGCGCAAGGTCCCTTGGAATCCATAACACAAATTTCGGACCGAAGCAACGGTGACCCGCTGTTCAACATATGCTTCTCAGATGAATTCCAACACAGCGATGCGAGGATAGGATATGGATTTGACGCCCTCACACAAGTATGATCGACCTTTTGGGGGTTCCTGGCCCGACTGTCCGAAGGTGGGTTGAGCAAACCGAAAACTGCGAGCTCCGAGTCGAACGTTGTGCGAGCATTGGTCAGAATGAGCCGTAGGAAATGACGACGGCAGTATTGAGAGAACGACTCGTTTGGCTCGTCATCACCACAGCTTCAACAGGCTTTCGTTGGTAATGTGCAATGTCATCGAGAACGAAGAGCAATCAGGAGACGAACATTGCCCTGCATGGAAGTTCCAAAGTTGTAAAACTGCCGAGCATGTTCCCGCATTTCATACCTTGTCGCATACTCGGATGGCCCATGGGCTGACAAAATCTCTAACCGGTGATCCTACGATTCGTATGCCCCCACATACTTCTCGGCCATCAGCACTCGACCTGCTATTGTGACCGACGCGGTTGCCAGGGCGATGTAATAATGACTGCCACACTTACCTGGGAGACTAGCGGGCTGTGGAAGGCATCCGTCTGTACTAACGAGAATTACCCCTACCACCAAG
>WJFF01000062.1:96633-109583 GCA_011800825.1 Fonsecaea pugnacius | reverse complement strand
TTCACACAATGCGAGCAAATAGATTACTTGCTTGCGCACAACTGCAACTCCTAGGTCTTTGAAACTCGACATCAGTAATTGTTGATACATGTTTAGTATAGAGGACTTTCGGCTGCAGTTCGTCGCTTGTTCTCCAGGATTGATGGGTCTAGCGTCAGACGCTGGACTCATCCTTAGTGAACTCCGCTCAATACTTCAGCATATCGCTGGTACTTTGAGCCTCCGATGACACACAATTTGGACGGTTCTTCTCATGATATGTGTGCTTGTTAACTTTAGAAGGCTTCAGAGCTACCTTGAGACCCTCTCTACAACACGCGATCAGGAGGACATCCATAGACATTTATTCCTTTTCTCCCCAATAGCGTTGAGGAAACCACTGCTCTTGAGTCAATATGTTTCCATCCACATCGCCGCAAAGAAACCATTGCGTGTCGCCCCAGACGAGACAACCTAGTCAAGCAAAAGTTAGCAGAGCACACCCATGTGGGGGATGGGTATTTTCAACCTCGTTGGTCTGCGACGTAGATGCGGGCGCCTCTCAACTTTTGTTTGGCGAGGCCTGCTTCAAAGTCTGGAACTCTGAAGCAATACCGGCAAATGCCTTTCTGTTGCCAGGTAGGCCTATCATCTGGGTCCGTCATAGCGTCTTCAGGGAATAATTGTAGTTAGCATAATCAACCAGTTCATATCTGAGCGATTGATGAAGGAGCGGGGCTGCTGTACCCAGATTGTACTTCATCAATTCCAAATGCATCCCACTGGGATCTCGATCCGTTCGCAGGAAGCCGACGCCGGTCAAATCGTCCTGGTTGAAGTTGAACGCGTCCATCCACTGCTTTGCGTAATACTCCTTCCCGAATGGATGGAACCCGGTCCTTGGCCGAAAATCCACGGCCGAGTCATGATACATTCCAAAGGACTGGTAAAATTCCATGGTTTTGTCGTAGTTGGTGCAGTTGAGCATGAAATGAAGCCATTGCATGTCATGGAAGGCCGGGATTTGGACCTTCTGCAAGTCGTACTGAGATCCCCTCTCGATTTCGATCAACTCGACCAGGATATTTTCCGGGTCGACGAAGAGGGCCGTGGTCGTCTTCCCCCACCTACGCTGAACGACGAGAGGATCGTGGTGGAATTTGATCTCTGGAAAATCTCTCTTGATCCGCTTAACCTCGGACTGGACATCCTCCACGAGCATGGACATTCCACGAGATCCGATCTGGTCAAACGGGGCAGGCCACGCTGGTCCACGCTTTAAAGTCTTCCACTCATAGAAAATGATATGCATGAAGGGATCTGTTGGCACTCTCATGCAGATACTCTTGAGGAGGCTGTCTTTTGAGACGCCCCTGCTGGTGTAGAACGTCTCAGGCACATCTGGGAGTCCCTCAGTCGAAATTAAATGTGCTTTTGGAGCACGGGAACGAGCATACCTTCAAGCGGTTCATAACCGTGATCCACTACGAAACCGAAGTCTTTGTAGAATTCAACCTGCGCTTCGACATTGGATGTCGCTTGATGCACCGCAAATAGAGAAATATACGTGCTTTGCATTCTGATTGTCGAACTTCAAGTCTTTAGAGACAAAAGGGAAACTGGTATACCAAAGGGCTGTCAGAAACCGTCTCGAGGTCACCTTATCGATGTAAATTGGTTGGCCGTTAATGGCCAACTGCGAGTCGTTGCGCTTTTGATCAGCACGACGAGGACTTGGCGATTGGACTATTTTGCCCAACAATTCCAGACCAAATGAGACGATACTTGGTGTAGTAAAGATGGTAGTGAGGGACTAAAAGTGGGTTTACCTGTGGCATGTTCGTACCCTTTCCCACCAAAGACGACTCGAAACCTACGATGTTAGGAGGGCGTGTTTTTGGTTCCTTTTGGATTGTTGTACATAGATTCCACAGTCACTGGGGGGACATCAATCAAGCTTCTGATTCAGGAATAATGAAATAGACATTTACAACACTTCGTTGGAAAGTGATATTCTCTTCTCTAACAAGTTGGAGTTGCGGAGCACCAGCTAGCTACACAGCTGTCTCTTGCCACCGTTATGGAGCCCTTGCAGTTATGGACGAGAAACATCCACAATCACCCAGTTACCTTTGCCAGTGCAGGCTTCTTGCTTCTCCTTGTCATCGCTTTCTTTACTCGCCAGAGATATCCCAATGTCCCAACTCTAAGGCTGTCCAAGCGCCCGTGGATCTTTGGCGCACGAGAAGACGCACAGATTTGGGCCACGGATGCGCTGCGCGTGTTGATGACTGGATACGAGAGATACTCCAGCAAGGGAATTAACTATCTGGTGAACCGACCAGAGGGCAAACTTCTCGTGGTAGCTCCCAAGTTTATCGAGGAAGTCCGGCGGGCACCGGAGACGCATGTTCAGAATGCGCCGGCGAACAACGAAGCAAGTACCAATAAAAGGCTCGCGCATATTTCTGCGGTAACTAACATTACAGAAGCTCACGCAGTTGAGGCATACTCTGCATTACAAACTCGAAGAGACCCAGTTCCATCAGGATATCCCCCTACGGAAAAACCTCACTGAGAGTCTCGGACCCAAGTTACCAGACATTGTGGAAGAGGCGAAGCTAAGTCTCGACGCCAACTTGGGGCTACCAAAAGGTATCTACCATCCTTGTGTCTCAATATAATTTGCTGAGCGACATCTAACTGACACATATCCGCGGAAAGAATGGACACCCAAACGGATGTATAATCTCGGTTTCAAGGTCGTCACCCGCACAGCAAATCGCCTCCTCTTCGGCCCCGAACTGGCCCGTAACTCTGAGTTTGACCAGCTTTCCATTGACTATACGGGCATATTCTTTGGAGGCGCAGAGATCATCCGCGCCTGGCCAGAATTCCTCAAGCCTCTTGTTCTTCGATGGAAGACAGGGGTAATCAGTGCCAACAAACTCGCGCGGAAGCATCTCGGCCCTGTGATCGAAAAAAGAATCAAAGATGAGGACAGGTATATCGCCGAGTCCCGTCAAGATGAGTGGAAGAAGATCAAGCCGGACGATGTAATCCAGTGGATTCTGGACGTCGCGCCGCCCCAGCACCGTCGCGTGGACCATATGATATTCAGGATGCTACACACCAACCTCGGCGCTATCCACACCAGCAGTATCTCCTTCCTTGAGACAATGTATTTCCTCTGCGCATATCCTCAGTACCACAAGGAGCTGCGCGAGGAGATTGAGTCCATCTTTCGGCAAGAAGGGCGTTGGACCAAGCAGGGGCTGACACATCTGAAAAGGCTAGATAGCTTCGTTTCGGAATCACTCCGATTGTGCCCATTCACAGCGTGTGAGTTTTTCAATTCCCATTATCGCCAGCTCTCCTTTTGTTGTTCTACAGATTTCTGACGCATAGGATGGAAGTGAAACTGCAACGATATGCTGTCAAAGACTGGAAAATGAGTGATGGTACACTAGTACCCAAAGGGACCTTCTTCTGGTGCAACTACTTTGCAATGAGCTTGGACGAGTCGGTCTGGGACAACGCCCACTCCTTTGACCCATGGAGAATGTATCGACTTCGGCAACAGCCCGGGCACGAGAACCAACATCAGTTCGTCATGACGACCCCCACCAACCTCACTTTTGGCCATGGAAAGCATGCCTGTCCAGGGAGATTCTTCGCAGCCAACGAGATCAAGACCCTGCTTGTCTTGTTTTTAATGCGATACGAGTTTCGTTGCAGCAACTTGAGCGGGGGAGTGGACGAGATAATCCGTGGTGACTGGATCAACCAAACGAAAGATCCCATCAAATATCCCGTAGTTGAGTTCCGGTCGCGAGAAAACGAGGTCCCGGAGGATATCAGGCCGTTGTTCTTTGAGATCTGATCAGTCCAGCTTCCGGAAAGTGGTGGTGCAAGTTACAGTTCATGGCCAGCATCTGAAATAAACGACGGCTCGTGGCCACACTCGGCACTCCTCTTGGAACGAGGTCCAAAGTCGTGGCTACCCAAAGTTCTAGCATCATATACATTTCATATATCAATGACACCTACTTCGCCTAACATTGAGTACGATCATGTACTTCAGGAAGAACGATAGATCCCGACCACAGCAGCCTGTGTTGGAATAGCCAGCTTAAGCTGCCCGGACTCAAAACCATTGCAATGGACCATCTCTACAGAGCATATAACTTCTGGTATTGTGATGTTTAACGGGTTTTACTATTGCCAGAGAAAGGGATCAAAGTCAATAGAGCTTCAGAAAATCACATATTCAGTAGATAGAAGTCGTGGGTCATAGCAGGCAACTGGAGTAACGTCAACGCAGTGATCTCTCCCTTTCAAGAAGGTAACCAAACCCCTTCATCATAGGATACCTGCTTCTTGCAGTATGAAAGTCGAACATGACGGCATCAGCATGCACGAGGTCGCTCGCAGACATCGCAGTGCTCAATTTGTTGCCCGTTCAAACATCTCTTCATCGGTCTCAATCTTCGTTCTGTCATTCTCCAGCCTTTGCGCAATTTTCGAGGTCATAACCGGTGACAGGTCTAGAGTAAAAGCTGCTGCAAGAGTAGCAATGACTCCGAAAGGTATACTCGCATACCAGACGTATCTGAATGAATCCAGATACGCTACCCGCATTGCCAGGGTGGTTTTCTCCAAGATCTCCGTGCCCATTCCTGCGATAGACATTGGTGAAAGTGCCGGAGTTGCTCCAGTCAGGACGCCTAGCAGCTGAGGCACCGAGCTTGCCGGAAGTCCAGCAGCTATCGCATTCTGTGAGACTCTCAAGGGAACCATTTCATTGGCCTTTGAAGTGAAAATGGTCGTGTAGATAGCAGTGGAAACCGAACCGCCCCCAAGACTCATCAAGGTTCGTAGACCCGTAGCAAACCCAATCCACTCATCGGGGGAGCAGAGCTGAATGAGCGGGATGCTTAACAGATTCGTCCAACCTAGATTTTCATCCTATTCAGCGAGTGCACGAGGATATTTCCCGCTACACTGGTGTGGACAAGAGACTTACCGATTCCAAAGTGGCTGTGGAGGCAAAACCCATCGCCATCGACTTTCCGTTGGCATCTGCATAGGCAAGTCCTGTCGTTAGCAATGGCCAAATTAGTTCCCTAGAGGATTGACCTGCAGATTCCCCTTAAAATTGCATGTTAATGTCTTACCTACTAATGCCAACAGCGCAATAAAGAGAGTACATTCCAACATGCCGGTCACAAGCACCCAGTTTGTGCCAATTCGTTTTGCAAGGTACGGAAGTGCTAGTCCTGCTACCACTCCGCCGACTGTCGCAGTACCCAACGGCATGCCATCGATTCCGACCTGAAGAGGATCCTTGGAACCGACAAAGCAAAGGCTTATGAACATCGGATATAAGGCCTGGACGGAATAGAGAGCATCCCACTGACAAATACAACAATAGATTGCAGAGTAAATGTCCGGAATCTCTGCCACAGCTTTGGGTGCAGCACCGGATTCTTAGCCAAATAGACCTCTGGTGGTGAAATCAGTACCTTTGGATGATGCGAAGGGAGGATACCGGAACGACTCACGTTGAAATCCGGTTGCCACAATCAGGCAGAATCCCACAATCAGCGGTGCGAGGAAGTAAGCACTCTTGGGTCCATATTGAGGCTCCCAGATGATACCCATCAGGAAGAGCGTCAACCCTGCCGCAATACCAACGAAACCGACGTAGTCAAACCCTTTCACGATCTGTAAGAGTGGTTGTTCTCGAGCCGCCAGCGCTCGTTTGGGTCGGTATGTCAGCATGACGAGCAGAGAGAAGGAAAATCCAGAAGAAACTCCAACCCAGAAGACTGATCTCCAGCCTGGGGTAGTGCAACATGCCATTTTATGAGCTGGTCACCTCTTGATCAGCCTTGCTCAGATTTTCCGAAACACGTTTCGTCCTCTTACCGAACCAGGAGCCAGCAGTTGTGAAAATAAAGAATGGGACTTCGACCAAGCCGACAATTGGCCCCCTAGATCTTGTCGGGACTGCTCGCACGGATTAGACAATCGCTGTTACATTCCATGCGACCGGTAGATTGGAGGCGGATGCTTACTGATTTCGGACACAGCAGCAACGCATTGAATGCCGCCAGCTCCTCCAAACCCCATGATGGCCATTCCCGCGATGACTTTTGACACGATGTGAGCTTTTTACCCAACCAATGCGAAACGTCCAGAAGCAAAAGACCCACCGGTCGGTACATTCCGAGCAACTGCCGCAATCAGACTTCCCAAGCCAACAAAGAACCCTGCCGAGACTGCAAACCATCTCCAGCCAAAGAAGTCGGCAAGAGAGCCATATAAAACAGACGAGACGGCGTACGAGACGGTTTACGCCGAGGCGATCCATGTGTATGATGGGTCCGGTCCTGACTGTCGTAAGGATCTCCATGACAGGTTGTAAAGGAGTGGAGGATGGTATTTACCAATGTCAGCATTGATTTCGTCAAGTATGGTTACAGCCGTCAGGTAAATAGCTAGAGAGATGACGAAGCTGAACTATGGTCGTCAATGAGTTCCCATTAACTTACTTTCCCAATGGAGGTGTTCTTACCGCGAGCGAGGTGATCGCAGATATCAAAATCAGTGAGTAAACCCTTCGCGGAGCAGGTTCCGTGGACTCGTGTTCCTCCAGCTGTGCCGTGCTCTCGGACTTGACCAGGTCTGTAGAAGCAGCCATGTTTTGTTAGCTGGGGATGTCCCCTCTAAGCTTCGGCCGGGGAAGGGTCTATTCAAAGGGTCAGGGACTGGTCAAATACGTTCTTCCTAGTTCTTGCCACCGTTCTTACGACTCGCTCTAGAATTCAGAGTCACAATACCAGCGAGACATGGGAGATTTCGCAAGTTTCAAATGTAGGCTACCCTCTCCCCGCAGGAGTACAGCACGAGGAGCAATCAAGAAAGCTTCTGACCTCCATTGATACCTGGCGGAGAGCAAGTGCCATTCGCAAACTTCGCTCGCGATGGTGGCTATGCCGTCAATGAACCAGATGTCCCAAGTTCCCCACCAAATAACTTCTGTCCCGATTGTGACGAGCTTCGGACTTTGAAATGTAGGGTTAACATGGTCCATGGCCTTTACCATCTTCCGAAACAGCTATCCGACGCTACTCACAATGAGGTTGCCTCATACCAGAGGTGGCAGTGCACCAAAAGAGCCATATGAGAGGCAGGTACTCGGCTAAAGCTGAAGGGGTGTGCTAGAGGGAGAGGAGACCCACTCGTGGTTCTCGGATTTTACGACGTCGTATAGGTACAAGTAGGCCCCACTAGGAGCATTGAAACCACAGCCGTGTGCGCTAGTTGAGCATCGCTACCCTGTTTCTGGTTCAGTATCCCCGCTTATCCACCCCACGGGGCAAGAATTGATCTCAGTAAGCCTTGAAATCCACATGGTCCGGGGTGTGTCAATGCTCCTCGCCACCAATCGAACCCTCCGCTAAAGGAAACTTGTGTCCTCTCCTCGTAAGCTGATAAACGGCCAAGTTGGGAGTCCCTTCGGCAAGAACAACCATCCTATCCGGTTCCCGGCCGAGTCTCCATGTTGAGTTGAGTGCGCACCCCAGAAGAACTGAATGGCTGGTTTGGGCCTCAGGGTCTCCGTACAGATCAGTCTGGATTCAGTCGCCTTGAGATCCCGTCCTCTCGCTCTTCTTGTATCTCCACGATGTTGCTTCTTCCGCGTTCTTTTCCATCTCTCCCACCCTCTTTCGACTACGTCCTAAGCGTGCTACATTCTGAAGGGATCTTCCAGAGAACAACCCAACAAAGGACACTATGGAACGCGGAAGTAATTGGAAAAGCAAATTCACCCAGAAACAGCTCGAGCGCAAGAGACTGGTGGACAGAGTTGGCCAGAAGAGATCTCGGCAGCAGCTGAAGCGGAATTTTGTGCAACTTGAGGACAGGTTGAATTTACTAGTCCAGGGTGAGACCAATACGTTGATTAGAAATCTCCTGGAAGAAAACAATGGTATGCGCAAGACCATCGACAGCTATGACACCAAGCTCGAAATGATCATGCTTTGTGCGAAGGAGTGTCTGGATATGAGCGCAGGATTCAGCAGCGAGAACACCGCTACGTCGTGCAACCAGGACGGACCTCAAGACCCTCCAACGCCCCCAGATGCGCCTGGTCGCTCCACTAATGGCGGGATTGAGGAAAGGCTGTGCGACAAGTTCATGTCCGACAACACCTTACCATTCCTCAGTTCGACTATCTTTCCTGGGAGCCCTCAATCGTGGCAAGAGCCACCAACAGCAGTGGAGGTGTCTCCAGATGAGATTGTTGAGCAGGTGACTTCTTGGAAGCTCATCAACAATCATCGAGTGGGCTTTGAATTTCTGATCAAAGCATGTGCATTGGACAGAGAGCCACTCTTTCTCACCGTTGGTAAGATATGGTTCTTTACCATGTTAGGAATATGACAGACTGACGATGGCTTCTTTCAGCATCGATTCGAATAACTGTCAAGACCCACACCTTCTACCGAGATATCCTTCAGAGACTTGTGCCTCACGACACTTGTGAGACGCCTCCCGTCGTAGAGGAGGTGAATGCGGATGGGGACTGTACAACAATGCCCATCTCGGAAACAGAGTTCCAGAGACGGGCGGTGGTTCTTTGCGCTTGCGAAATCGTAAGTCGTTGGAGGCACGTCTTCAGGTCTAGCTGGGAGTGTGTATCAACCTTCTGGGCTCTAGAGAAACTCTTCACCGTGCGTATTTATGCCCGTAGTGCCTCCCATGAAGATCTACTCATTGACATGGACATACAGTTCCTGACCTTTCCGACTTGCGACAGCCTGCTGAGGTGTCCACCCTGGATTTGGCCTACCAAGTCCCAACTCTCGCAAGAGCATCCTGGCTTCATTGATTGTCTCCAATGGTAAGTCGGCGTCCGCATTTTTGTGTATATTCCCAGGAAGGAAACAGGACTGATTACTTGCTTCCACGACTCAGGCCAGGCCTCCGTCAGAAACTTGTTTCCAGCTGGCACAACTACAACGTCAAAGCTCTCTCGATTCAGTTCGTACGCCATTTCGAGATTCGAAACACAGGAGACCTAAGCATCGGTTTACCAATACGAGTCAAGCATGACCAGTCCGGCCTCTACCTTGACACCAGCTTTGAGGCTATCATTTACAATTCGGACAATCTGCTGATCAAATCAGACTTTTTCTCCCATTTCCCTGACCTTGTCTCTTGTATGGCAGCGTCCGACCTGATCGAGCAGCTCCAGCCACCGAAGACGGGAGATGAGAACCACGCAATTCAATTTCTCACCGGTCAGCACCCGCTCGTGAATCAGTGGCTGCAGCTAACCTCATTGTCATCTGCAACCCTTGAGCAACCTTTTCCTGGAAGTCGATCGGCTGAAGAGAAGCAATCCGATGACTCCTCAGGGCATGCTCTCAATCACGAGAAACAAGCTGATGGGGTTCATCGGTCCTCACTGGCCTCTCCTCCAAAGTCAACCACTCGAAATGCCGAGCACAGTAACAAGGCTCCCAGCAACATCACCAACTTTGAAGACTTTGCGGATTTTGAGCATTTGGAAATGTTCAATCTCACTTTCCCATCAATGTCGATCGACGGCCTCGACTATGATTCTTACTATCCAGCCCTCCCACGTCTCGGTAGTAGTTTTGTGTTTGAGCCGGTCGCAATGGCTCCTTAATGACGGTGGCAACTTTTTGGTGCTGGGAGAGGTTTGCTCGTACATAGTAACACATATCAATGCCCTTAGGCGCCCTAGATGCGCTAATCCCAGTTCCTGTTTTCCCTCCACGACTGTGAATTTCGTCGCCGAAACATGACGCTCGGATTCTCTCAAGGACCAACATTAGATCCAGCCCGTCGCGAGACTAGCTAGCGGCGCCGTTGGTCTTGGAAACCACCAACGCCCCAGATTACGACGTCGTAAGCGTGATTACTAGAGCCTGGTGGCGTCTATCCCACCAATTGTTGAGAGTATGATGACCACGGCAAGAAACCAATCACTTTCGCCCAAGTCAGAGCCTTTCAGCCTAGGGCGCAGGGTGCGCTCACGAGCTCGGTCTTCGTCATCAACGACTTGCCTACAGCATAGCAGCATGGCGAATGCCTCTTACGTTCACAGAGAACACGTCTACGAAGGCTGGTTTGCTATAGGCACATGTTTGTTGGTCATTGCGAACCTGGCGAGAAGGATATCAATTGCGTCCTCTATTGGCGCCATTCAGGCCATCTCCTCTCAGACGTGCTGTTTCCTCTGATTTGCATAGTAGCAGAACAGATGGTCTCCCTCGTGGGATAATTTTTCTAGCGACATCCTCAAATGACGATATTTTTACTTTCTTCAGTGACCGAGTGTTCCCCTTTTCTATTTCATGAAACCTTCTCCGATGGTATGCGCATTCCCCAAAAGACAATCAGTGCAATGATGGAGGTGAGCCCAATTAAGATATTTGTTCGTAACCCAGGTTTCGTAACGCCTGTTGGGCCGTGTGACTTGCGACTCGTCCGCCGTTCGCCCAGCTTCTGACCTGTCTGCTCGATAAATTGGACACATCAGCAACACCGCATCGCCAGAGTGCCAAAGAAGAGCCACAACGGGAGACATCGGGGAGCTCCTCAACAACAATGGTTGACAGATCTTCCGTTGTCTTGAGCACAATGATGTTGGTGGCACTGAAAGGATGGAGTGGCTCGGAAGTGAAGCCATTGGAACAGGGATTCACTTGATCGGAGGCTGAAATGTAGACTTACGCTCATGTTATAGGTTCCAATCTCCAGGCCTTTCAGAATCTGGAATGCTTCCTCACTGTGGCCGACATCTTTGAACGTGGCTGTGACATCGGCCTCAGCTGCTTCGAGCAACACATCTTCCCCGCCCCTATTGAGCAAACAGATAAGCATTGCGCAAGTACTCGCAAAGTGGTTTGGAGAGTCCCAATGGACAAGGCTCCATGTCCAAGCGCAGAATTCATTCTACCTTGTAAGAATTGAATACTTACGGGTGCTCAAACATAAATTCGCTCACGTCATGCACCTTCCCATAGAGTACCACCCACAGATTCCCTTTCTCGGCGTGTAAACTGAGATCCTGACTCGTATACGATGTCTGTGTTGCCATTGTTGCACAGCACTGTGTCTCCAGTTAGCATGAGCTTCCCGGGTTGCTTTCCAGTCTCTAGAAGGACGAAAGGAAAGCTACCTGATCACACTGTCCCGTGCGGAATCGGGCAATTTTCTGATTCACGCCAAGTCTGAGTTTGTTCTCATGACTATTGGCGTCAACCAGATACGAATCGTACGGTCACAATGAATTTCCACTGGGCCGGACAACGGTGTGGCACCGGATTAACTTGGTTGGATAGCATAGAAAACAGACCCCGAGTTCGCCGGTCAGCCACCAAGGCTCTCCGAGGTGTAATCTACTTGACGAATATTATAAACAAAAGAAGTCACATAATTGCCCTTTCTCAACTACGAAAACCACATGGCTTCGCGGGGGGAAAGCGCAGAGGTCGCCGAGGTTCTGCCAAAGGCGTACTTTTTGGCTGAGAAGATTACTGGTCCATTCGGCGATATGTTGCTCACCAAATCCGGACTCAAGGGGCCGCAGGAAGGCGAGGAGCTGGTGGTCCTGGACGATGCGTGTGGAATAGGAATTATCTCTACAAGACTGAGGAGCAGGTTAAGCGCCGAAGCCAGAGAGAAGCTGGAGCTGACTTGCCTGGAATTCTCGGAGCCACTCGTGAATTACATGAGGCAGAAGGCGTCAGCAGAGGGATGGAAAAGCACACAAGTCTGTCACGCGAACGCAGAGGTGAGGAGAAGATGAGTTCAACCGGTAGATTTTACGGTATGAGAACTGACCCGGGAGCCCAGGCGACCGGACTTCCAAGTGGTAAATATACTCATGTGTTTATCAACTTTGGACCGACCTTCTTCAAACATCCCGCTGCAGCAATGCGAGAAGCTCTACGTGTCCTCAGGCCTGGTGGCCTACTTGCAGTCTCCGTCTGGAATCAGGTGGGATGGTGGGCCGACATGAAGGCGGCAGTTGAAGCAGTAGAAGACGCACCCACCTTCCCGTCGAATGAGCAAATTCTCCGTGCGCATACCGAGGATCCAGGCTACAGTGACGTCGCCACGATGGAGAAGACACTCTCCGCTCTGGGCTTCTCAGAACCACAAGTCAAACAGCAGAGGAGAGACAGCGTGCTAGAGAGCGTTGATGAATACATGGCGATGAATGCTGCTGTAGTTGACCTTTTTATGAGGTCGTGGCCAGAGGCACAGCGAAGGATGCTTCAGGGAGAGGTCTCGGCCGCTGTTGAAGCATTCATGCGAGACAAGTACGGAGAAGGTGCTGTGGTATGGGAATGGGTAGCCCTACTCGCCACAGCAAGAAAGCCCATAGTCTCTCAGGAGATTTCTTGCGAATAGCCTCGCGGAAGCGCGGCCACCGCCCTGTCTAGGTTTCTCTCCAAGCGCATTTGCCGTCGCAGTGATATTTGGGCATGTGCAAGTCATTTTTCTATCCTTCTCCGGAAACTAGCATGCCGTGAAATAAAAGACGAGCTACCTGTTCCAGACCCGACCCCATGTTCTCTGGCACTGGGAGTCGCAATGTTGAGGGTCATATGCTGGAACCGCTTCCTTTGCACAGGCCAGATGTCTACTTGTATATACGCGGAGGGGATCCGCCAAAGGGGTATGAAGTGCCAGGCATGAATTTCGCAAGCGGGTCCCCGCTATTAGCTCGAATCCGTGACCTCTTCCTTGGGTACAGGAGTGGGTCAGAGGTTTTTTGTCATGTTAAAGGATATTTCCTATTAAGAAAAGCATTGCATTGTCTGAATCAAATGACGTTTAAATGACGGTGGCGAGTCGGGAAGATTCCACTCGGTACTAACGAAAATTTACCCTGACGATGGTATACTGTTTTGTAACTG
>WJFF01000062.1:77726-90432 GCA_011800825.1 Fonsecaea pugnacius | reverse complement strand
CAACAATTCATCGCCTTGGGGAGCGCAGTTCATCGAATCTTTTGTGCTGGTCTCCCAAAATTACGTTAATCTTTTCCTACTATTCTGGTCATTCGCGCGCACTCAAGTAGACATGGCATCTGACACAGCCACATCACACTTGGCATTCCTGGGTCAAGTGGTTGCGATCACGGGAGGTGCGTCCGGTATTGGTCTGGCAACAGCATTGCTCTTGTTCGAACGAGGTGCAACCGTGGCAGTATGTGATTACAACGAGACCACGTTGGCGGTGGCGACCAAGACTCTACAGGAAAAGAAAGCTCAGCCGGGGCAAGGGTTCACCACAAGTCTCGTGGATGTCTCTAAGCCTGCGGACGTGGATGAATGGATCAAGAAGACCGTGGAGAAATTCGGCCGTTTGGACCACGCGGCGAACGTTGCAGGAGGCGGGGATCGAGTGTGCAACCTCACAGAGAGGACCGATGCCGAGTTCGATCGTGCCATCGACATCAATCTTCGAGGTTGTTTCAATTGCATGCGGGCACAGTTGCCTCACCTTCGAAAAGGCTCGAGTATTGTCAACATCAGTTCGCTGTCCGGCGTCCTTGGGAGCCCCGGCGTCAGTCTGTACTCGGCGGCCAAGGGAGGTGTCAATGCCCTCACTGGTGCAGCTGCGAGAGAGTATGGCCCTCTCGGCATTAGAGTGAATGCAATCGCTCCAGGAACGGTTCTGACACCAGCGCTGCTGACGGTCGGACGGCAGTTTATGCAGCCTTCAATTGACGCCACTCCACTGGGAAGAGGTGCTGAACCTATAGAAGTCGGCAAAGTCATTGCATTTTTACTGAGCGAGGAAGCTAGTTTTGTCTCGGGGACTGTCATTAGAGTGGATGGAGGAATGCAGGCCATGGGTCATTGATAGTTGGGGCCAACGAGTTTGGATGATGTATTCTAGCGAAGGCAGCGAGCGCTACCTGACACTGTTTCACGAATCACTGTCAAGATCGACTACAACTTTCCCCCTCGCATGCTGGCTCAAAACCCTCTCGTATGCCTGTGCCAATGGGTCAGCCAGTCATGCATTATTTGTCACAACTCGAACTCTGCAGGTCGGTAAAGACTGACTTTCAACGCGTCCTTCATGGGGTAGACGCTGTCTAACAAGACTTTGACCTTCCCATCTTCCACCAACTTGAGGAGCTGCCTTGTGTACTTCTGGTCCATCGTCGCAGAGAGAAACTGAAATCTTCGGGGAATGCCACCTAGGAAAGTAGGGAGAAATGTGTTGAGCAATACCCTCCCGATATATGTCAAATACTCCGTCCACGTCCTTGCCAAATTAATGCTCATGGCCCCAAGCAACAGGAAAAGGCCAGATTGTTTCAGATACGCCGGTGACGAGAGATAGAGTTCGTTAGATTTGCCGATTGCATCAATAATCACGTCAAAAGGGTCAGAGGAGTGATGTGTCTCCAAGTATTCGGTCAACGGTTGGTGGGCGTGGTAGTCGATGACCTGATCGTACGGATATTGTCAGAAATGGAAAACAGAAGTATCGACCAAGGGGACATTCTGGACACGCATGGGTATATTTTTACCTCATCTGCTCCAAAGCCTTTGACCATTGGTATGTTGTGCTCTGAACAGGTCGATACCAAGTAACCTGTCTCCCCCAAGGTGATTCTGGCAAGTTGGACCAGTATACTCCCTAGACCGCCGCTACCGCCGATGATGAGTACTTTGTAGCCTCGCTTTAGCTTTGCGACTTCCAACCCTTGTAAAGCAGTTACTCCAACCGCTGCTATGCCAGAGGCGGTAGTCATAGATATGGTTTCGGGTTTGAGGATGAGCTGATCGGTAGTACTCGCAAGGAACCTCTGCAAAGTGCCGTTATATTTTATAAGGGATGGGAAGTTGCGTAAGCCGAGGACTTGGTCGCCGACTCTGAATCCGTGGTCCTGGCCACTTGAAGGGCCTAGAGCGACGATGGTACCGGCGAATTCAACCTCAGGGATCCAAGGATGATGCGTCGGATGGGGAATCAAATTGGTGAAGATGAGCATGCCTACGTTGACCCCAACCTTGGAGACTTTGATCAATGCTTCTCCTGTCTGCAGCTCCGAGACCCGCCGTGTCGGATAATCGACGTCCAGCTTAATGACATCTGTAATATAACCACGATGGGAGTAAGTCCACGCAGGATGAGTTGGGGGTATCGAGCTCGTTTGGTCCATCTTGAGACCAGTTGAGGTGGTTTGTGAGCTGTAATCAAGCCAAATGAGACCTATGCTGAATGCGAATTGTCCGTTCCCGGCTTTGCTGTGGGCGTGCTCTGTGGTTTCTCCGTGGTATCATGGACAACTACAGATACGCCGGGCAGTCCTTCCGAGAGACAATATAGTCCGGCACCATTCTGTCAATACCTTCCAAGAGAGTTCCGTCCGCCGGTTCTGGAAGTTTGCATTTGCCGACGGCGAGAACAGGTTCTCCAGTCCGCTTAAGGCTAAAGCACCAGAACTCTTTTTTGATTCGCCACGGTTTATACGGCATTTCTCCACCAACGTCTCGAAATATTCGAGTCGTCTTCTTGAATTCTTCTGATAGGTGGCTGGCTGCTCGATCCAGGTAAACTTTGGTTGACCAAGACCGGTCCCGGCAATAGGAAGATGCGGTTCAGAGACAAGGCAAATTATTATGCTGATTTCGCTCACGTTGGCCACTCCGGTCCGCCACCGACAGATCCGTCAGGATCGGCTCAGACAATCTATCCCCGCCAGGATATAGTGTATATGCTTTGGGCAAGACAAACACATCTCTCAGACGGTTGCACCAACTATATACAAACTATTACGACTCGAACACTCAACTGTATTCCCCCATATTCTATGCTACCATCACTGAAGAGGATCGCGCTCTATTTGTCCATTACGCGACAAGGATATCTAACGTGAAGAGCACAGATTCAACATTTGGAGTTCAAAGACAAAGATCAGCTATATCGTCAGGAAAAAGCTGTGCAGTGTCCAGAATGAATGATTCCAGTTATATCATTGCGAATTTTGGCCCACCCAAATCCTGGACCCAAGATTTATCATTCACTCCATTTCCTGTTGTTCTAGGGAGTCTGTTAGCCCTCCTTGTGACCTATGTTTTAATCACCTCCTCGTCTTCGGGGCATGAATTCCCTCTCCTCAACCCCAGCAAGCGGTTGAGCTTCACCCAGAGCAACGGGAAGGTGAGCCTTCCCTTCCTTTGCGTTACTGGCTAGGTCAATGGAGACTGATTCATAGTCTCACCAAAGCAATATTTCCTTCTCCATGGCCACGAGCTCCTGGAGAAAGCACGGATGTTGTACCCTGACCAACCAGTGCGGTTGGACACCGACACCGGTCCGGCGATCATCTTCCCGCCAAAATATACCGCCGAATTGCGGAATAAACCACACTTGAATTTGGCCAAAGCACTTGATAAAGTACGTCTTTTCAAGGACTCGCGGTCGGGCGAATCCTTTGTGTCCTGGGTTGAGGCTAACATCGAGAGCTTCTTGTAGGACTTCCACTCAGAGATTCATGGATTTGAAGGTGCTCGATTAGATGGCGTCAACAACTTGCTCGCTCAAGGCATTGCAAGGAAGCAATTGGCAAAATCCTTGCGTGCGCACGACTTGGGACGATTCTACCGACTTCTGGCTAACACGTCAATAGCAAAGCTTGCAAAGCCGATCTCCGATGAAGCCGCAGCTGCGTTTGACCTTCACCTGGGGCGTTCTCATGGTGAGTAATCAGACTCTGAACGTTTGACCCTTGGAATGTTTGCCAACACCGTCGCAAGAATGGCACGAAGTGCAAATCCAGGATGTTCTGCTGGACGTGATCGCTCGCGTTTCCTCTCGAGTGTTCCTGGGCGACGAGCTCTGTCATAATGAAGACTGGCTCCGAATCAGCAAGGAGTATTCCAATACCTTTTTCCGCGCCGCCAGTGCTCTCCACATGTTTCCGAAGCCTCTCCGAAGGTTCGTGCATTGGTCCCTCCCACTATGTCAACAACTGCGTCGAGAGTCCAAAGAGGCGAACGACCTGATCAGCAGCCTTATTGCCAGAAGGCAGGCCGTGAAGCAGGCTGCTTTGGCCGAAGGCCGGCCAGCACCCGAGTTTGAGGATGCACTGGAATGGGCCGAGGCTGAAGCCGAAGCGCGAGGACTGGAGTATGACCCGGCCAACTTCCAGCTCATCCTGGCAATGGCCGCGATTCATACGAGCACGGACCTCCTTGACACGACGATCTTGGACCTCGCGGCTCATCCGGGAATGCACCAACCCCTTCGGGAAGAAATCGCAAAGGTGTTGGCCGAAGGTTGGCAGAAGACGTCACTATACAATTTGAAATTGATGGATAGCTGCATCAAGGAATCTCAACGGTTGAAACCGACGGTCATTGGTGAGTTATTCGTATCTTACAACCAAAACAGCTGGAGTAACCAATTTCTTCTCTTAAAGCCGCGATGCGTCGTGAAGTTGAAGCCGACGTTCCTCTCTCGGATGGAATTGTGTTGAAGAAAGGGATGCAGGTCTGGGTTGATGGCTTCAGCATGTGGGACCCGGAGGTACACGAGGATCCTCTGAAATGGGATGGATATCGTTTCCTTCGCATACGTTCGAAGCCTGGCAAGGAAAACACTGCGCAATTGGTGACTACGGAGCCAACGCATCTTGCGTTCGGATATGGAGAGCACGCCTGCCCCGGTCGCTTCTTTGCAGCCAGCGAGCTCAAGATATCTTTGTGCCATTTGCTCCTCAAGTACGATTTCAAGCTAGCACCCGGAACTGACACTACACCGGTGAGAATGGGTCTGATGTGGAACGTGAACCCTAGTGCTAAGCTATTGGTTCGCCGACGCGAGAAGATGGAATTGGACTTGGACAAGGCGAGAGGGATTGAGGAAATCCCCCAATAGGGATTTGCTATGGTGGACTCGAAGCTTGGAGCGTGGTAAAAGATAAATAAAAGAGAGCGACAGTATTGTCGTGACATGATATACTCACCAGGTGGACGGTTTTATAGCGTACAATTGTGGTGGGCGAAAACAATTCACCTCAACGTCCGCCCAAAGATCTTCAAAGGTATGAGGTGTTTTGTCCTGCTGCCTTTGGCAAACGTCAGCCCATGTCGACAGGCCAAAATGGTCACTTGCCCACCATCTACTTCAACAAATCCGTGTCGAATTGACAATGCCGCTCTTGCGGAGCCCCTCGACCTGCTAGACCAGTCTCCCATTTGCAATCCTCCAGCCCCCCTCCCTTGGCAGTGGGTGGCTGCAAATCACTTCAAAGGTAATCACGAATGTAGATGGTGTACGAATGCCCCCCTGTTCGCTTGCAGGCACTACTAGAGCATCAAGTGGCCGTCGAATTCAACGATTCGATTAAATGACGGCACCGATCAAGGAGGACAGAGGCATGGGGTTCGGTTGCATAATGCACAACGTCACCCCCGCCTGGCCAGGTGCTGAAGCTCAAGTGCACATCCAGGAACAAGGCAGCGAGAAATGGTCTTGTCTGTGACACCACGTTGAGGACTCTAGAATCAGCTCGGGTTCCGCATATACACCTTGCGGACCTCCCTTTACGATTCGTGGACCCGTGAGGTGTAATCTGCCATAAGGCTTCTAATGTATCGTTGTCGTTCGCAAGTGTTGATGCTATCGAGTGCAACTTTCACGTCACGATGGACTATTATTTTGTCACCAGAAACCCCCAGGTAGATTCTGCCATCGGAAAATGGGGCATTCTAGTCGTGTCCCTCCTTCTTCTTGTTTTCTTTGATCCGTTCTCGTTGCTGCCGAGACGCTCTCAATATCCCTTGGTGAACTTCCCGAAAAAGTGGGAGGTCACTTCCTCACGCGTCAAGTTGAACTTTGTCACGCAGGCACGGCAAATAATATCCGAGGCCTTGAAGGTACAAATTTCCTCGCTGAAGAGATGGATGCGGGATACTGCTGCTCACATGAGAGCAACATAGGCTCACAAATCCTTCTTGCTCATGACCGACACGGGACCGCGACTTATCCTGTCCGCCGAGTATGTCAATGATATCAAGGGTCATCCAAGTCTCAGTTTCGGTAAATTCGTTAACGTGGTAAGATTCAAG
Source organism: Fonsecaea pugnacius (assembly GCA_011800825.1). NCBI lineage: Eukaryota > Fungi > Ascomycota > Eurotiomycetes > Chaetothyriales > Herpotrichiellaceae > Fonsecaea > Fonsecaea pugnacius. The sequence goes on along the minus strand of WJFF01000062.1, from coordinate 84,306 downwards.
ACAGAATAAGCCTATAAGGCCCCGGTCAAAGAATCCACAACTAAGTTGGGTCGCCGTAGGAATTCATTCCCGATTTTCCAGGCTTTCAAGCCTACAAACAAAGCACTTTCGACGACAGGCTTGTTCAAGAGGTGGCCAGGACAAGGCTCACGAATTCTCTCGGTGAGTTTGGAGTCAATCAATTGAGGCTGGGCGACTAACCGCCACTGTTCCAAACCGAAGCTGCGGTGACGAAGCCTCTGTCAAACGAGGCCAGTTTTGCTTGTAAAGAGCTGTTCGGCGAAAGCAATGGTAGGCACCACGCGATACCATCGGGGCCCCCAAACACCCTCACAGTGTTGACTCAATGAAGCATCATGCTGAGAATGAATGGTTTTACCCCAGAATGGCACAACATCCCTCTGAAAGACACGTGCGCCTCCTACGTCGCTCGTCTATCATCCCGTGTGTTCTTGGGACCCAAGCTCTGCCGCGACCCCCGATTTCTCAATATCCAAGTCGATTATACTGTCACATCACAATCGGCCATCGCAATGTTGAAGCAGTGGCCTGTCCTCCTCCGACCGATAGTGCACTGGTTTCTGCCCCTCAATCGGAAGACTCGTGAGTATCTCAACACCGCGACAATCCTCATCAACGAGGAGGTGATGAGACGAAGACATGAAAAGGCCAATCACATAACCAGGGGTGAAGCCAGCCCCGAGTACAACGACACGCTCCAGTGGTTCGAAGAAATTGCCAACGGCCGCAAGTACGAACCGGCATACTGCCAATTGGGACTCTCAGTCGCGGCAATCCATACCACCACCGACTTGCTCACTCAGACCATTTTCAATCTTGCGGAGCACCCCGAGTGTATCGAGCCACTGAGAAAAGAGATCAAAGAGGTGTTAACCGAAAATCACTGGGAGAAGACGGCTCTCTATAAACTCAAACTCTTGGACAGTGTGCTCAAGGAAACGCAACGGCTCAAGCCTCCCGTAATTGGTACGTGTTGATCCACAAATCAAGATCTTGCAAGTCATGTTTCATGTGACAAAGAAGAGCCTGTTTTCGCTGACTGGTTTGCCCCTCTTCCTCGATGGACACAGTTTCAATGAGCCGACTTGCCTCTGACCGTGTCAAGATCCGTGACGGCATCGAGATCCCTAAGAATGGGGTCCTCCATATTTCTGTCGAGCGCATGTGGAATACCGAAGTGCATTCCGATCCGGAGACGTTCGACGGCTATCGGTTTCTCAAGCTGCGCCAGTTACCGGGTGGGGAGAACAGCGCTCAGCTTGTGAGCACGAGTCCGGATCACCTAGCATTTGGCCACGGGCCTCACTCTTGTCCTGGCCGCTTCTTCGCAGCGAACGAGGTGAAGATCGCGCTATGCCACTTCCTCATGAAATACGACTTCAAGCTCCCTCCTGGAGTGAAGCCGCAGGTCGTGCCACGGGGGATTGCGCTGCTTTCCGACCCGATGGCCCAGCTGTCGGTCCGACGGCGGAAGGAGGAGATTTCGATTGATGATATTTAGTTGTACGTGATAATGAGCATGAGAGGTCCCGAGGATGTAGGATGTATGAGAAGGTCGAACAAAGTTCTAATCATTTCAACGTCGGTCCTGAAATGGCACATATGACGGCGTCCATCTTTCATGTTCCCGATGACTTCCTAGGTAGCACCGGCAAGCTAAAACGAATAAAGGGGGTGCGGCTGAGCAAGTATAGCCAAGGCTAGTAGGGCCTGACGGAGCCCGAACTTGTATCAGGGGATCCGAATTGAGGGAGAGTGAATGCACGGAGTATCCACTTGTTTCGCTCCGAGAACAAAATCATATACTAAGTAAGTAAGTACCTCAGAAAACCGAGGTGCTTTTTGGTGGTTTGATAGGAATGTATGCACAGAGCGTCGAGCCAGAATACTTAGTATCTTTCTCTCCACGGGGCGCCGTCGTAGCCCCTGTAGAGCTTTCATGACGTTGACTGTGATTGGCCACTCAGCGCCGTTGAAAGGAATACAAGTATAGTGAGAATCACAGGGAGAACCCCAAGTAGTATGGGATATAGCGTCGTAATGCAATTGCTGTTCCAAGGACACTGTGACCAGGCTTCCGCCGGGGGAGCGCAGTTTTGTCTTTGTCGAGCTTCAGAATCAACTGCCTGATCTCTCGTCTTTGAGGGTCGAGGGGTTCCCATATGCGAGACACTAGTATGTCTTGCATTCCCAGTGGATGCAAGGGGTGTAATCCTCGTTTAGAGCCCGTTAGTAAGTTAGCTAATGAGTATTTGCTCTCTGACGATCGAGTCGCTGCCTGTAGCTGGTAAAGCCGATGTTGGAGATAGCCGCTGGGTTCCCAATGAAAGCCTAATTATATCCTATTCAATCTACTATGTGTTAAAGGCTTAGAGGTTTTGAGGTTGAGTTATGGAGGTATGGCAAATGTCAGGTAAGAGTGGCGCAAGGTCTTTGAGAAGAATAATCGCCGTAGTCTACCGTGTACTCGTAAACCAGCAAAAGCACTGCCAACTAACTGTATGGCAGGCTCTCACGTGATTGTTTGGCACGTTTGACTTATGTAAGGGAGACCGTTGAGAGCAGGCGATGAGCTTCGCAGATCCGCCGTCTGCTTCGTCTATTCTACTTTAGACGCTTTTCTCGCGCACGTCTTGGTGCCGGTTGCGTTGCTGTAAGTGTAGATCAAGCTAGAATTAAATGAATACTAACCGGCCTGCAAGGTCGGCAGCAACGCTAGGGTCTCCGATTTTGGGGAGGTGTGGCAATGCTAGAAACCCCGATACACGCCTTTCACAGAATGCCTCTCCAGCAGAAAGAATTCTCCCATCCGCCGCCACATTCACCAGTTGGGACACCCGAGAACTCAGAGACAGTAAAGCCTTGGTACACCGTCGCACCTGGAATCTGGGAACTGCATCTAAATGGCGAGAAGAATTCGGAACAGAAAGCTGTTCTGCAGTGGTACGAGCCGAATGTAGTATCTGCCACTGACCAGGTGATAACCCATGCTTATATCGAAGAAGTGTGCATTCTTCAGGGAGATCTCGAGGATGTGACACTAGAGCAAGCTTAGTCAACTAATGCATACGCATATCGCAATCCAGGCATGGAGCATGGGCCATACAAAGCGTCGGCATCAGGTTGCTTGATGTTTGTCAAGGTGCTTCCTCGGAGTGGACCTAGACCTATGGATTTACTCGATTGAGGCTTGAAAGTAGGGAAACTGCTCTCTCGAAGTGATTAATCACTGGTGTTTGCCCTCAGGCAAGTACATCCATCGGGCTTTCCGCCAGCTCACTAGAATGGCTTACATGGGTTGTAAGACGGAGTACGGGACCTAGGATTGAGATGATATCAATGTAAACAATAGGACATACGTATCGCTTGGGCAAAGACGAGCAACGGTTTCCATCGTCGACAGGCTTGGGAGAAGCGGAATTTGCTATCCTCCGAATAGCAATGTTGTGCTGAGTTTCAAGTGACCCAGCACTGAAAATCGTTTACGGAAAATCCCCGTAAGATTTTTGCCCACTTTATCTCAGTATCGACGGTCGGTCCTGATATATTTTTCCGTCACTTTGAGTGGTCTCTGGTTGCCAATCACGCTAGCAAGTGCCTCAGGCACCATATCCACACCTGTGTCATATCCATGTCTCCAAAATACTTAACCACTTCTGTCAGCTACATCAACCTTGGTAGCTTTTACGCAAAATTTTGGTTACTGAACTTTAGATAAAAATTGAGGATTTGTCACGGCACGGGATATTACATTCACCCTCCGAACAACGGTGCTGTATCCTTTGAACACAGTGGTCACTCCGACATCATCGAGCATCTTTGGCCACATCAGACGTTGAGTGTATGCTGTCCCGAACAGTATCATTGAAAGCATGTGCAGGCTCAAGGAGGAATCTAACCACAAAAAAGAGACTGATCGGTGGAGAACAGAACTAATACTAGTATTATAAACTTTCAGCTGAGGACCTTCACTACAGGGTCCCGAGATCCAACTAACATTTAAAAGCAGAGACACCCTCTAACATGCCCGATCGCTACATTACATCCCCAAACTGGCTCGTTTCCAAAACACAACTCAGATCACCAGACATGGCCGCTTACAAGCAATACGCCGATTGCGGCCCCAACTTTCGCCGGATAGGGCAAGGCTTTTGTGGATCTGTCTGGGCCGCCGAGGGAGGGACGGTAGCCATGAAGAGAGAGGATGGGGGCCCAGGCAGATCAATTCTTAACGACTACAATATGCACAAAGTCATCCTCGAGAAACATTCGCAGCAGAAGTATCAAAACAGTGTGTGCGTGCCGCGGTGGCCGAGACTTGTCACGAGTGACGACTCATGGTGGGAAGCCAACCTTTACGGATTCCCTCAAGGCTACGTGGCCTGCAATGTGCTCTGTTCGGAACGCATCCCACCACTACCGCAGGAGGTGAGGGACCGTCTCGTGGATCGTTATTGTCCTCCCGCCGCAGCCGCGACGATCAAGAACAACGACGCAGACCGGGATTGCCTGGTTCGGCTTTACCTTGGCCGACGAAAATTCCAAAATGAGGCCAGAGGGCGAACTTTCTTTTCATTGCGGAACTATCCCATGCATTTAAACCAAGCGGAAGAACTTGGATTGAATGTTGTGGACTACGCCCGCGCCATGGCAGAGACTCTTGCTATGATGCACTGGGCTGCGAAGATAGATGCGAATGATGTCGAGTTTGTCCTCGGGGGACTTCAGAGGACCGGGGTCGGAGAGTATGCGAATCACTTCTTCGGCAGTCACTGCCTGTGGGTATTGGACTTTGACTGCTGCAGATCGATGACAATGGACGATGCAGGCATCGAGCAAGCTGCTCGTGCCTTCCTGAAGAACGATCCCTATTTCCCTCGACCCGTTACCCGCAGTTCCTCGGACTCAGCTCTGTGGTCGGAGTTTCGAAGTCGATATCTTGAGTGCAGCCGACCTCTTCTCAGTCTACCCAGTCACCCCAAATTGCCAGAAAAGTTCCTCACGCGGGTCGAAGGCATTGTTGAAGAGACACTGAACAGGAGATCGGCTTTGTCAAACACCGACACGCCCTCGAATTGAAGGGTAGTCTTCACTATACCCTCTTTCACTGCCCACTCACTGTCTACGCCTGCTGACGCCACCTCTCTGAAACGTGTCACTCCATCTTCTCCTTTTTCACTTCTCAGACCTTTTTCATCACGCAAACATTTCTCTGACCTTTCCGAATATGTCGGTATCTTCAAAAAGAGATTCAGAGATGCCTGACACTCTTCTTAAAGTGGCACATCAACGACGACAGGACACATCCGATGTTTCGTACTCAGCACGTACACCTTCCCTTGATGCCCTAGCGATGGAAACACTTAGACTCGAGGACCAGCTTACGGCAGAAGCATCCAGCGAGACGAATGAACAGACATTGAAACGATTAATGTCCACAAAATCAGCTATTTCCACCACTTCCTCATTTGCAGAACGTCAACAAAGTTCGGCTGGTCAGCAAAACACCTTCCGCGAAATAGGAACCGGTTCTGTCGGCATTGTTCTGGAGCACCCTGGCACTATCTGGGTCTACAAGTTCTGTCTGTTAGACCAATGTGACAAATTATGGAACAACTACATCATGGGAGTGAGAATACAGGACAGCTTTTCCCGCAATGCCTTGATTTCTGGAGAGGTGGCTATCCCACAATGTGTATGGTTTGCCACGACAAACTTTGATTTCTGGTCAAGATACAAACAGCAAATCCCTCAATCACGAAAACCGGGAGACGTGCTTTGTATGGAGCGCATCTTTCCCCTCCCACAAATCATACGCAACAAGATCATAGATGTCTTCTGTCAACTTGATGAACCTGCTCGAGAACAGGCAAAGAATGTCGCAAGCAATAAAGACTGTCTGATCCGCCCATACCTTGACCGAATGCGAATCACCAGCGGTCATAGTCGACTCAAATCATTTTCTCTTCGAAACTACAAGCTCCATCTCGATCAAATCCAGTACCTTGGCCTAGTTGCGGATGAATACGCCACAGCAATGGCAAAATCACTGGCAGTCATGCATTGAGATATCAGAATCGACGCTGCCGATGTCGACTTTGTGCTTGGAAGCTCACCTACCATAGAGGCAACAATTTCCGGGTCAACGAATTTTGAGCGGTTGCAAAGCCTGGCGGAAAAGAGCGACACATACCAAGAAGTTGTGATATCTAATCCAAACTTCAAGCAGCGACTGATAAGTCTCCGGCTCCTGGACTTTGACGCGTGTAAAGATATCAGCATGAACAACAGTGGTGTCCAACAAGCGGTTAGAGCATTCTTGGAAAATGAGCCATACTATCCAAGACCAAATGGCAGTTCACAATACAGTGATCACCTATGGGAAGTCTTTTGTGCCGAATACCTGGCTACCAGCGCGACACTTCTCACCGATAAACCCGACATTGCAGCCCTACCACGTTTATTTCTGACCGGCATCACCAATGCTCTATCTGCCGGAACTCCGCCATCAGGTCGTGCTGGGGCGGGTCCGAGCGGGCTTGCTACTCGACGTGGTCGT
>WJFF01000062.1:63431-74109 GCA_011800825.1 Fonsecaea pugnacius | reverse complement strand
CAGGCAAAGTCGGTTCGTTGCGTGCGCGCAGACGTCTGCGTTTCATTTTCGCTTGACGCTTCTCGTTCGGAGGATATTAGCTGATGTATTTTTCTAGCCGATCCCGCTTACCCAGAATTGCTCAGACTTTATATGTTCGAAAGGAGCGGGTGGGGGTATCAAGCGTGGCAGAAATACTTCCTAGTATTATAACCCTCCTGGTATTCAAAACGGTAGCCTGTATAATATAGTCTGTCGCACAATCCCCATGGACCCTTTGGAATATCCTTCGAATCACACGTAACCCACAATCTCGGAGTCGTAATTATTATTCCATCAAATCATCCGACTGGCCTGAGTCCTTCCTCCAGAGGCGATATCTGGGGCTTCGATGTCCTCGTCTTTTCCAATACCGACACACAACATCGAACGTGACAACCCCGGAGGCCTTTCACATCACCGCACACCACCACCCGGAAGAAGAATCCTCCTCCTCGTGGGATTCGGGTTCATCGTCTTCCATTTCTTCCATGCATGAGTCCTCGTCGCTGTAGACATTGCCCCAGTCCCCTTCCCCACGTGGAGGAGAACGATTCCATCCCATGTAGAACCTGAAGGCATGGGTAAGGAGCCTTACGAATGGCCGGACATCCCTGTACTCGAATGTTCCCCAGAAGCCGTTAGGGGGTGGGCGCTGATTCCCTTGCTCGTTGGCTGGGGGAGGTGGGCCGCTGTTGTGCGGAACAGATGCTTCGCCTTCATCTTCGTGGTCAGGGTCCGGGTGGCGGGTTTCGCCAGCGTTGGTTTCATTTGCCAGGTTCGAAGCTGCCTCATCCTGACTTGGGAATTGCTGACGCAGCCATCTTCCAGCGGAGGTCTCCTCTATCGCATTGCCAGCAGAGATCTCGGCGTAGACCTGGAGACTGAGGTCTGAGGGTGCGCCGTAGTTGTCTACAATCATCCTCATGGCTTGATGTTTGCGTTCTTCCGCCTTGCGTTCATGGTGTAGTGTTCGGGGGCTCTGTCCCTCTTGCACAAGTCCGTGGTGGTACACCTTTGCTCCGGGAGGGGAGAAGAAGGGTGCGAAGAGTTCAGAGGCCTTCCAACGTGAAAACCAGGCCAGCTTGTCCTGGATGCCATCCGTGTCCAGCCCGTCCCACTTGGTGGTGACTATGGTGACGTTCGGCATGAACCGCGGGCCGCAGAGGTGGAAGAGCCATGTCAAGATTTTCTCTGCCGCTGGTGTGATCCGGTTCTCCTTGAGTGAGTCCACATATAGTAGACCTCTGAAGTTCACCCACGGTCGGATCGTTGCCAGTGCATGCATGAGCTTGCTGAAGACCTCCCAGTCATCGAAGTCGACAGTGTTGAAGCCCGGCATGTCAAGGAACAGGAAACGTCTCCCTTCAATCAATGCGGGCACCAGGGCCGTCATCCTCGTTCCTCGACGACATCAGTGCTGTCGCGGTAGGTTGAACCAGCTAGGGTAATGGGCCAACTCACCAGATTCCAATGTATAGCTGACATAGATGTCCGCCCCAGTTATGGATTTGATAAAAGATGTCTTCCCTTCCCCAGCGACCCCAGTGACGATGAGAAGGTCTGCTCCAGCACTGGATGGGAAAGTCAGCAGAGCTCTGAGCTCTCCCATGTTTGTCGCTCGCAATTGTGCTTACTGCTTCTTTAGAAAGTTGAGGACGTCTTCGGACAACATCCGACGGACAGCCATCTCGGTTTTCTCCCAACCACTCTTGAGTTTAGAGGGCATCGTGAAGATTAACGACATCGTGCTATGGATGAGCTCGGGGGCAAGTTGCGTACCAAGTAGGAGGATAGATCAAGAAGTTCATCATTTGGGGGGTGGACATGCTGTATATAACCCTTTGTGGGACACCTTGCTGTACAGCCCAAATGAAACGGGCATCGACTTGCTTGAGGCAACGCGCACTGATTGGCCACCTCAATACGAAGTCGTGGATAGAAGCGAACAAAATTTCAACTGGTCGGTCTCTCTCGAGAACAGCTAATGCAGTATATCCCACCAATCAGTGGAATCTGGAGAAGGCCGGCTGCAGTGGCTGCATGAGCGGATGTCTAGGGCGTCAGAAGTAAAGCGCCCAGCTCTGGTGAAGGTGTACGAGGCCTGCACGAGGCTCAGAAGGAGGTTGGTGATCCGCTGACGTGTCAAACGGTGGTTACCGGCAAATGGCTGCCTCCCTAGGAACAGGATCCAAGATGAGATGAAGCAGCCCACGTGTTCGTGCCTCAGAAGTGCTGCCGGATCATGCTGTTCGTCCCAACCGAGACAGAGCAAGATGTATCTGAACAGCCTGATCCCACCCTTCAGTCTGTCTCCTGTCCTCACTCTTGCACCCCATCTCAGGCGACGGGGCACAGTGTGTCGAGTAGAGACCATGGACACTCCATGCTCGCCAGACATGCTAGAGCGTTATCGCACCGAAGCTGTGAAGGTCTATGTCATTGAAGACAAGCCTTGTGCGGAGCTAGAAAAAGAGCTGAATCGCCGCGTCTCTGGTCCTGATCTTGTACTAAGGTGAGTGAATCGATCCAAGAACTGTGGTATCCCTGAGTGTCCGCTGACCTGCTGTCAGCCAGTCAGATTGGGTGCGGCAACTGAAAGCTTGGGGCATCAAGAAGAACATCAACAGCGAAGAAGCCATTTACATCCAAGCTGAAAGGGAGAGACGAGGTCTTCTCCCTACGGGATGGAACTGTTTAGTGCTGGCCAATGATGTCCTTCTGGATGTCCATAAAGCCGAGGACCACTGCAAGAGACATTTCCACCGCGTCACTGGCTTTAATAGCGAAGTGCAACCCGAGCAGCCCGAGCAGCCCGAGCAGCCCGAGCAATCTGAGCAGCCAGAGAAACCCGAGACAAGTCGCAGGAGGAACATTGAACTCATCTCCCTCTATCAGGATTGCGCCCTGCTCGATAATCCTGGTATTCTGAAGAAATTTCGCTTACTGCTGTGGTACACACATGAGCATTTTCACATCTGTTTTGCTGAGAAAGTGTGGACCCTAGATAAGAACAGTGGCTTGTATTGTCGAAATGAAGAGCTCAAGCTCGGGCTTCGCCAGCTTTCAAGCATGCACAACACCATAGTCCATGCTCTAAAAAGGTTCAGCGTGGGAGATCCAACTTGTTGGGACATGATAAATAAGGCTTTCAATCTCAAGAGGGACGTCGTGCGGACAAATCATCACCGTCAATTCCCTGACATCCTGGCGATCTTGCTCTTGATTCAGAGAGAGATACCAAGAGAGTTCGAGGATGGAGAATTTCGCCCCGGCAAAAGCAGCGAACGGATCGCTATGATAACAATCTTGAGCACAATCCGGTCGAGCCTGATAAAGGATATGATCGAATGGGCCAAGCAAGATTTGTGCCCGAGAGACCCACGACAGCATATGTTCAAACTCCTGAAAGACCTGACACCCCTGGATCACGCGGGGCATCTTTCGGGAGCATTCGACGCATACTGCCGACACCTGTGGTTCTCCGAGACGAGGAAAAGCACAGATAAAGTGAGGGCGACATACTCCTACCAACAAGCCAGCTTCCCGCGAGCCGATCCCGGAGAGTTCTACGACTTGTTTCGGGGCCAACCCCTAGCCGGCATCCAAAATGAACTCGCACAGGTGGATGAGAGTCTTGAAAGTTGCTCGCCCGAGAATATCTGCATGTGGCATACTGCAATCCGCTATCTCCACGCCGCGGGAAGGTATGCAGATTCTGAAATGATCTGTCGGCGGCTGATAGGTCGCCTATATCTTCTACCGAGCAGCACCGAGTTGTGGCAAGAACCACACCAACTCAATCTGGACGTGGCGTTGACATTTCACTTACTTGGCTCGATCGCTGAAAGCCAAGGGCTACTGCTGGACGCAAAGTCCGCTTACCATAAGGCAATCAGAGTGCGGGAGGCGGTCGTGAGCAATGGCGTGTGGGACGCGACGTTGAGCTCATCGCTACAGAACTTGCTGTCCATTGTCCAAGGATTCCAGAGCAATCAAGATAGACGATTGGCGCAGTTGTGTACAGAGCGACTTTCTGCGGTAAACGCGAGGCTGAGAGCCGAAAGGGCTGCCCAGGCTTAAGGGAGGTTCATCTTTCGAATTGGCATGCCGTGTCTTATGATGCTAGGAGGGGATGCATCATACGCCCGGTGATCATCGTTACTCGTATGAAACACAGACTTGTTATGAAGTAATCCAGAGCACGCAAGACGATAAGTTTTGACGACACTTGGGATATATCTTTGGCCTTGTGGTCGATCGAGTAAAGGTGAGTTGAAGTGAAGGTTGGATTGGACGACGCACTAGGAAGGCCAATCACAGAAGCCATAGTCATCGTGCCATCTCCACCTGCGCGACTCTTTTTTCACTTTATCTTGGCGTGTCATCGACGAGGTATTTATTATTATTGTGTTCTTCGCATTAGAGGGATAAATGAGCGTGTAGTGTCAAGGATTGAACCCTGGACCCGTTCACCCATCCACTCTTCTACTCTCTCTCCTCTAGAGATATCGACCTCGATCCAAATAGCAAAAAACTCAGAGTTATGAGAAAACCCTCGCGGGTTTTTTTGCTTCTCATTCGGTTGGCTCAATGTTGGGTTGCTCCCACCCCTTGACACTTCAAGTTCTCACAGACCCCCTGCACAACCCAGGCACTAGATCCGAAACCGGTCGCAGGCTATGCATTAGGAGATACAGAGTAGAGCTCCTACTCAGCCAATGCGCCGGCACAGTCACTAGTAACCTGGATTGTGGAGGAGACCTGATCACCCAGGAAGGTAAGAAGGTGGTCGCCCATTTCACACGGTCGAATGTTGGAAGGAATTTGGATGTTGTAATATATATGTACCCACAAGAGGGAGGAGTGAGTACTGGGGGTATTTGAGGGCCGCTTGGCGAGTAGAGATGTTTGTGCTGGCAGTTGTCACGGCCAAGGATGAAGAGTAGAAGGGGTAAGGCTGGACGAGGCTGGACGAGGCTGAAGATTGTTTTGAAACCGTTCACCAAAGGCAAGTGTAGCGAGGTGTTTTCCACCCTTCACGACATCCGTGGCAACCTCTCATCATTTTCAGAGCTGTTAACCATTCCTTTGCCTACAAGAACTTTCTGCTATTCCACAGTCTCACACCTCAGTCATAACCTCCACTACGAACTCGTTTCGCCTCTCAGCCTCTCCCTTACAGAGCCTGAGCGGCATCACGGCCGGCAATCCGGCCAAAAGTGAGCGAGCGGAGCACACTCGTTGCGGGCGGATCTATTACAATGTTTAGCGTCCGTCAACCTGACAACCCGATCACAGCAATTGGGGGATTTCTATGCATGAATTTCTACAGATCGGGGTCCACGGTGGAGGCGCATTAGAGAACTTACACTGCATCTGAGTCAGCATCAAGTTTTGTACATCGAAAGAATGGCCTCACCTCGTTATAGAACAGGCCGCTCAGTTCCCCGGCACAATACAGCCCTGTACACGATCAGCCAGGAAAGTCGATGCTGAGCTCTAATTCTTACCTGGAATCGGAACCCCAGTCGTCGAAAGCACCCTCGAGTCGAGGTCGCACTTGAGACCACCATAAGTGAAGGTAAGTTGTGCTAATACTTATCAGCAAAGAGCCAACGTCGCCCGTCATGATAGATGCTACCTTTCATTGGATATCTAAGAATCGTCAGCTTTTGCCCTACACCGTCTGTTTACAGAAAGATCACTCACCCGTAGTAAGGGGGTTTGGTGATAGGGTTGGCCCAGTTGGTCTTGTCGGGATTGAGACTTGCGGAACCGTCAGTTATCACAATCTTACAACATTCATTATGTCCATACCCGTGTGTCCTCTTGCCATCAAGTGCCATCAGGTTGAACTCCTTGTCGTTGATGCTGTATCGGGGTTAGCGACATCTACTGATCCGCCCGCCTCGAAGACTTACGCCGCGTTATACTCATCCACTGTCTTCTTCAGCTCTTTCGGATCCAGTCCGAGCTTTTCGGCCAACCCTTCGATGGTATCACTTTTCTCAGGCTCTTGGTCAGTGGTGTCATAAACCCAGCCTGGGCGGAAGCGGTCCATGATCGGACTGTCAGTGATGCTGAGACCCAGTCAGTAAGCAGTCGCCATGTAGCCAAGATGGGCCTACAAGTATGATTTCTGGTTATGGTCTGCTCCGTGTTAGCAGTTGCTCGGCCTTTGGCTGCCGTGACTTACCTCTCCAGGTCTCCAGGGCAATCATCTCGAACGTCGCAAAGAGGCTGTCCATGTCAGCAGCTGTTTCCACCCGGGAATATCGGGAGTCTCACTGTCGTTTGCCTTCGTCATAGAAACGCTTGCAGTTCCTGTGTCAATCAGCAACAGTCGAACATAGCCTGAAAGAAGACAATCATACTCGTTCACAACGATACCATAATTGTGGCCCCAGATCACAGCATCGGGCTTCTTGGCTCGGGTGTCGACCAGTTCGCACTTCCAGCCAGGATCAGTATGGACTGCACTGAGAAATGGCACCTATGAGGACAAAGCTTACATGCATGCCGCTCATGGAACCTGCAACAGCAGCACCAACTTCCAACCCCATCTTCAGACCGAACCCGGTGTTGTACTTGAGGCCCGGTGCGATAAGCTCGAGGTGCTCTGTCCTCGGTCCTACATATTTGGCCAACCTGGTCCTCGTTAGCTGATGTTCTTCTTGGAAGGTCTCTGTGCCCTACATTTCACGGTTCCCCTCGAACCCGCCGCAAGCCAACATGACTTTCTTACCGTGGGCTTTTGTCAAGTGTCCATCAGCCTTTCGAACTTTGACTCCGCAAACAGTCCCGTCATCGTGGGTCAGCAAATGTTCTGCTTGCGTCTCCCACATTATTGTAACACCATCGAACTTGCGGATATGGTCGAATAGGGCATTGATAATGGCATGCCCACCACCCTAAATTCGCATTCAGAGCAAGTTCGCAAACTCAACTTGTGACGCAGCTTACCTCCGGGAATACGAAGTGTTGGTCTAAATGATTGTCAATACAGAGACGGAGATTTGATATCTGCTCACCACTTACTGGTATTGAACTCCAGGAGCACATTCTTCTCGTCATGATGATTGAGTTTGACCCCATCTGGAGTTCGTCAGTTTCTGGTATTACCAGTCCAGGTTGATCTACTAACGGTCAAGCAGATACTGGGCAGTTATGGGGACTTCTTTCTCCATTTTTGCGCAATATTCCAGGTCTGCCAATCCCTCGCTGATGTTGTTAGTATCAAAGCCTTGCAGGTCACCTCGGAAACTAACCTGACACGCTACAGCCGTCAGCGAGAACCTTTGTCACAGGGATATGGCACTTACCTTCATTTCATGCTTCCAGTCCGAGTCAAAGTTGTTGTCTGCAACAGTTAGCGCGCAATAAGACACGTCGCTTCTAGCCACTTGGCTCAAACCTTTGTCCAATCTCAGGTATGCCATTGTCCATCTAAAAACCGTTCAGTCAATGGTTAACATTTGACAGGTGACTAAAGCAGACCTGCTTGCACCGCATCGTTCGCCTTCTTTACCAGCCTCGATCAATGCAACTCTACCCCTTTTACCGAGCTTTTTGCATTCCTCGAGAAAGTTCAATGTGGTCATAGAACCCTAACATAGAGGTCAGCACCATTTACCCCAGAAGGATACTGCGGCTACTCACGGCAAATCCACTTCCAACTACGACGAGATCATACTCGTGGTGGGAGCCTGTAAGGCTGCTTACAACCTGACTGACGACCGACATGATGAGTTGGCAAGATTTGTGCTGGAGGAGGATGGTGCTGGCAAGTTGCCTTGATCCAGGTTCAAGCAGAGATGCTCAGCAAGGTGCGAATTCGCACATGCAATCCTCCCCCTTTTAAATCATTCCACCACCGACACGTACCCCTCAACCCTTGCGGATTATTCTGCAAAACTGAGACCACCCCGCAAGCAAAGACGAATCGCGGATGACAGCACAAGAGAGCCGGCAGATTCTCGTATGCAGACCTTCCCCGCAGAACAGCAACCGGTCATCGGCAATGACGCTGCTCACACCCAGCAGGCATTCGAGTCCTGTTCCCTGAGCCAGAACAATCCAAACAGCTTTGAACAAACCTACATATACCCGCTTACGGGCAAGGCCCCCTCTCGCCTATGGATGCTGAGGTCGACTTCCCCTCAATAAACCGAAGTCAGGGTTGATAATAACGTCATCTATCCATCTCCGAGATCAGAGCATTTCTAGCGACTCTCGGAAACAAGGATCTCGACCTTTGTGAGAGGTCTCGAAAGTGCTCATGCGCTGGAAAGTCTTATTCCGAGTCTTGTGGGCGACTGCTATCGACGGTTTACGTGACAAATGAGTTTCGGTTATGGGTGTCTAGAATGCAGGCCAAGGCCAATCACGGCTCCAGAGGCTCTCTACGACTTACTCGAAAGTGATTCAAGGTTTGCCGCCTGTTTCGAGATTTGCACGTCGCCCTCTAAGCGGAACCGCAAACTCCTACCAGGACCCTTTCGGCGAATCTTCAACTTTTGCCTCTGTAGCTACATGGATACGGGTGTATGAGCCGTCATTCACAGGTGGAAGACGAGCTACAGCAGCTTCCTTAGTTGTGGAGCGATGGCTGTTCGAGGTTGGATACCCAAGCCTTGACCCAGCGGTCGACAGACAGCGTCATTTTGTGATTGTCGAGAACCGAGCCCATGGTTTCCATCCTGCAGTTCGCCATAGCGAAGCGATCTCGAGTTGGCGTTCCCGGTACGTCTTTGCGAGTTATGCAGGGCGTTATCCTGAATGGCCCCGTCTGCACGAATGCTTTCTTGCACCTATCTCTGTGCGCTGTCCTTTCGCCTCCACATATTCAGCTGTATCCAACCCGGTCGGCACCACTGTCCAGGTGCCAACCCAGAGAACGACCAGAGAGCTGCCCAATGCCAAGTTCCATTTTCCCGATACTTGCCAAGGAGGCCGCCCGGTGAGTTGAAGAGGTTGTGATCAGGCTGGCACAAGGCCTCAGGTTGCGAGCCTGGGTCACCAAGCTTTCAACGGATTTTGAGAGCCAGAATCATGGGTCTTGAGCTCTCCACACTGTGGACATTACCGCATTATTATGGCAACCCCGCCTCTGTGCCCGCCACGTCCGCTTCGCTGCCCATTGCCGAATCTGGATGTTTGGGAGGCATTCTCCCCGCATCACAAGCGATTGGGAAGAGGATGGACCAGGGTTGATTCGAAAACCGAATGTCAGAATTCTGAAATGCAATCCCCAACCAATGTTTCATATTCCGCATCTCCGCCGAAAGATCACTTGAAGACCTACCTCTACGACAAGTAACGACTAATCCCGCAGATTCTGGCAAGATGGAAGGAGAATGCCTCTGCAAAGGTATATACGTCACTAGCGGCTTGCATGGCACATGTCACCGGATTGTTTTGGTGCGAGGATTGTTGTATGCATGGCTCGCTGATACTTTGCTGGCCCAGCTGTCGCCGTCAAGGTCAACGATGACAACCTCTTTGGCGAGCTGCGCCGGGGCCACCTTTGTCACTGTGCCAATTGCCGCAAGGTCGCTGGTGGCATGTAAGTGGCCGATACCCAGGTTCTATGTGGACCTACGACGTGCATTATCCATATCAGTCTATGTTTTGGAAGTGTCTACACCAACCCGAGGAGACGTACCATGTTTTGCTGACCGAGTCCTCGGTTTGGAATCACAGCTTCGGCGCTAACCTGACCATCGAAGAAGAGAAGGTCGAGTTCCCCAAGGGCAAGGGCAATCTCAAGATGTACTCCGTTCGTCTTCCTCCACGATCTTTACCGTACCTACTCTACAGTGTGTGGTCCTTTTGCTCTAACAGGGACAATTTCCCAACGACAGGATCCCGAGACACTCAGCGGAACCCCGGTGCAACGGTAAGGTCCGATAGCAATGTTCAGTTACATGCCCTTCTGGGGACAAGGTCCAGAAAGTCCTGGAAGAACTAACCCGATATCCTCTCAAACATCAGGTATTTCTGCCAGACGTGCGGCGTACCCATCATGAGCGTCACGCCGCTGTTCAAGGGCAAGGTGATTCTGAAATTAGGACTGGTAAGTGTCAAGTGCGGAATGGTCTATCGCATTCAATGCTCGCCCCAATCTCTCTCTTCTTCTCTGTCCTCCTGGGTCTTGGTGAGGAGAGCAACGGCGATGTGGATCGATGCCTGTCTAGGTGTTGACAGTAATGGACCTGTCCCTCTACCTGTCCCTCCATCCGTCTCTTCCACCGACGATAATCTGATGTTGTGTGTGCGCAGTACCCCAAACTCCCCGTGCCGGAGTGGGAATCATTCGCCTCTCAGCGACAGAGCTGGGAAAATCCGCTCGAGGGCGCCGTCCAATACAAGACCAAGGTACGTATTATTACGTTACAAATCCCTTCCTTCTATTCATGAGGTGCTGTTTCCGTTGGAAGGAAAGTTGGGGTTGCTGAAGACACTTCCTTTCGCAAGAGTAATTTATTGCATTGGGGTGGATTGTATAAGTTGAAGCTAATCTCTAACCCGTGTGTGTGTTTGTGTGAATCTCTAGAGCTTTGGCGAGAAGATGCCTGGGTCGATTTAAATATCCTACCCTCCACCGTCCGGACTTTTACACCCACGTAACTTTTCTTGCGCGGAATGGAGGGAGGAT